>RJWT010005453.1:0-30957 GCA_004365215.1 Cuniculus paca | reverse complement strand
AAGTCCTTGGATATCCTGTGTGAATGTTTAGGTGTCTTTAGATGTCCAGGTGCTTGCAAGAGTCCATCTTAGCTCTTTTAAGCTATCCTGTGTTTGCTGAGGGCAGCCCTGGTGCTGAGCTGAGAACAGTACCTCTACTGGCAACCGGGTTGGGTACTGGGAGAGTCATATCAGAATCAGGCCTTACAGTTTCCTCCATTACATTTTAATAACATTAATTCCTATGATTGTTATTTGTTTCTACCTGTTTGCTGTGGGTTTGATTTCTGTTTTCTGGTTTATTAAATTTCAAGATTAGATCATAGATTTGAGATCTTTTCTGAAATTTTAGTCTTTTTCTATCCCTTGGACCAATGAGACATTTCTTCAAACTTTATTCTTCAACTTAGTGTTATATACCTCAATTTAAAATAAATTTACCTCAAATATAGGTGCATAATTATACATCAGGATAGTTTGAAATGTTCAATACAAACATTTCCCTTAAAGAGCTTTCTTTTTTACTCTTTTTTTTATATAAAGGCAACATCAGATGCTGACCTGAAAGAACATATGGTTGGAATCATATTCAGCCGGAGTAAATTGACTAACTTACAAAAACAGGTCGGTTAATAGCCATTTCATTGTCTTTGTCAGTTTTTGTTTGTTTTTAAGCTATAAAATGTCTTCCAAATTCTATGGAAGCTTTTTTATTCTGGCTATTTTATAAGTCCTGTGTACTGGAACTGCCCTGTTTTAGAGAGGAATTACATTATCATACTTGAATCACTTTGTAAGATTTTGTCATGAATGTTAACTTTCTTACCTTGTTATTCTTTATTTGTCATTTGCAGGTAGATTGTATTACCTTGGTTACAAGTACTTAGCTACATCAGATTTCATTTGTATTTTTTTCCCTGTGTTTATTTTCTTACTGAGTAACTACCATAATAATGCTAAGAAAACCAGTGTTAATGTTGGAAGTATTGCTAGATTTTTCATAATGTAATGATAGATAACAAAAATAGCACTTCAAAAGTCAAATAAATATCGGTTTTTATAATACCCTATAACAGTGATGTTGAATCTTGTAGAGCTTTCAATAACAGCCAGCTATACCACATGTACCATAGGTTTGCCACTACTGCCTGTACCTTTCAACACTATTAAATCTTTTTAATTTACTTGTACTTTATCTAATGGTGTTTCATTGACCTTTGGATGCTTAAAAATCATAAAAAAGAAAGATTTCTACCAATTACATTGTAAATACCATCAGTTTTAAAGAATCTTATGAGTAGAAATGCTAACCTATGAAAAAAGTGCCATAAAAGTAACAAAATATGCTGTTTTGTTTTGGTTTGACGGTTTGATGTGCCAAACTACAAGCACAGGCATTGAAATACAGTATTATCTAATTATATTGGAATACAGTATTATCTTCCAACTATTACTCCACATAATAGTTGGTTCAAGTAGTCAGATTTTTATCATGTTGTTCTAGTCTTCTTTTTCTTCTGAGTTTGTTTTTTGGTTTTTGGTTTTTTATGTTTTGTTTTTCCATTTTTGAGACAGGGTCTTGCCATGTAACTCAGGCTGGCCTTGAAGTTGTTATATATCCTAGTTACCCTTCTCAGTGATCCTCTCAAATGCAGGGATTGCAGGAACTTAATTATTTTTAAAATTAGTTAAGAGAATGACATGGAGCTCTAATTGGTGGAGTATTAAATTAAACATGAACTTACATTCTTGTCCTTTTTTGGTTGTTGAGTGGTAAATCAGGCTTACAAACGTATTTTTAGCTTTTCTGTGTTACCTTCACATAGGTGTGTGCTCACATTGTCCAAGCTATACGTATGGAAGCCACCAGGGTTCGTGAAGAATGGGAACATGCCATATCAAGCAAAGAAAATGCCAATTCTCAGCCAAATGATGAAGATGCCTCCTCTGATGCTTACTGCTTTGAGCTGCTCTCCATGGTTTTGGCACTGAGTGGCTCTAACGTTGGCCGGCAGTATCTGGCTCAGCAGCTTACTCTGCTTCAGGATCTCTTTTCCCTGCTTCATACAGCCTCCCCTAGAGTCCAGAGACAGGTGACCGATCATATCTCTTACTTTTGTGCTGCTTTGTTACTTGAAATACAAAAATCACAAAATAGGTTGGGGATTATAACTCAGTGGTAGAGTGCTTGCCTAGCATGCATAAGGTTTGTGTTCAATCCCCAACATCATGAAAAATAAATGAGCAGTGGTAAAATTACAAAACAAAGCGAATCACCTAAGGTGTTCAGGTGTGGATTTTTGTGTTTTATATTTCGTTTGGTGCCCATATTTTGACTATTTTTTACTCTTTGTAATCAAAGCAGTGAAGAACAAAATATGTTCCATTTTACTGATGTGTTGTGATAAAAAGCATGTCTGGCTGTTGATTACTTTCTTACCATGAAAATATATAATGTAATTTAGAATAGACCAAAGATAGAAGACATGTTTTTTCTTGCAGCTCTGGGTCAGTAATTACCACTCTAGAAATTAAGAAGTATTTCAAACATACTTTATTTCCTTCTCAAAATTAAAAATAGTATTTCAATGATATTTCTGTTCTTTTCATAGATTTTTGAAGTTATAGAATGGTAGCTTATATTTTATATTAAAAATTTAATGATAGCTTGCACATTAAAAATATAAAAACTATAAAACATCAATCTTTAAATGGATTTTCTTCTTTTCCTTACCAGGTGACCTCCTTGCTAAGACGAGTTTTGCCTGAAGTCACCCCCACTCGTCTGGCCAGCATCATAGGAGTGAAATCCCTCCCTCCAGCCGATATCAGTGATATCATTCATTCAACTGAGAAAGGAGATTGGAATAAGCTAGGTATCTTGGATATGTTTCTAGGATGCATTGCCAAAGCACTCACCGTACAGCTGAAAGCCAAAGGAACCACCATCACAGGAACAGCTGGTACCACTGTGGGCAAAGGAGTTACAACAGTCACCCTTCCGATGATTTTTAACTCCAGGTTGGTCATTGCCTCTGTTTTAGTAACAAAGAATTAAAACATCATTTCAATTCTGCTTCATTGTCTTTCTCACCAAATGATCTCCATAAACAATTGATTTGTCTTGTGTAAAAGGAATGTCATATAAGTGTCATTTTCAATTAGTGAAGAATAGAAAATAAACTGAATATATGAAGTTAGGATGTTTGCGTATCTATGTTGAAAAAGATTATAGATCAACCACCTCATCATACATACATAAAAGTAAAACTTAGTTACATGTCATATATTTTTTTTAACCACAATAAAAATAAATAATCCTAACTGGAGTGGGGACAGGGGGTGTGAACTTCACATCAATTAAAATTTTATGTGTATTTCTTTTAAAACTACCAGGACAAATTATACAATATTTTTCCAATCTTCAGTTTGGAGAAAATCGTTCCTCAACAAAACATAGAACCTAAAAGTTTAATATACGAAAAGAGTCACTGATTTGACTACATAAAAATGAAAATTAATTGAATGATAATACTATTAAAATGTTTTAAAATATAAGTAATTAACTTGGAAAAATATTTAAACCTGAACAATTAACGATTAACCATAGTATTAGTATCCTGCCCACAAAATGACAAGTGATTAAAAAGTTATGGGGACAAAACCACTCAATTCAAAGAAAAAATTCTCAGAGTCTGGTAAACAAATGAAAAGATATTTAACCTCAGAGAAATATAGATTAAAACAGTTGCAAAATATCTTTGATGCTTTAGCAACATTATGAAGGTATTTTGATTTGTTGTAAATTGCTAAAACATTTTTGGATGTTGTTTGATATCATTGACCTACCAATTCTTCTAAAAACTTTCATACATATGCACAGAGATATATGTGCAAAGATGTTCTAGAATGTGTGTAATAGTAAAAAGTTAAAGGTGTCTTGAATAGTACCAATTATAGAACCATCAATGACAATAACAATATAACACCAGAATGTTAATCAGAGTGTCATTTGCTTCATGGAAGTAGTCTTGATAGGGAAAAATATGTCAGTTGATCTAACTAAGCAGTAATCTACTTAGTCATGTAGTAAGTTCATATTCTGCCACACATTCCTTAATATCTCCCTGTGCACTAGACAAGTCATCTGTGTTCTATGGACTATGCTTTAGACATCACTGTTCTAGAAAATACATGCAAATATAATGTGTAAACTGAGAAATTTTTGAAATGGAACATAGAACAGTTGATCTCTTGAGATTGAGGGATAGATTTGAGGTAATGTTTTGATTAACTTTAAAAATATTTGCTGAAATAGTATTTACTTTTTCATTTATAACAACTATCAAACCATTTGTTGGTTTATAAATGTTGATTTTTGTTTGTAGTTATCTTCGACGAGGTGAAAATCATTGGTGGATGAAGGGCTCAACTCCTACTCAAATATCAGAGATCATCATTAAACTTATAAAAGACATGGCAGCAGTAAGTCTCATCCTCCTGCCTGTTACAGCAGTGAGATGCAACAAAAATCTGACACAGTGAACAGCTTATTCTGTATAATTGATAGGAGAAGCATATTAGTGTTATTTTACTTTGAGACTATTTTTAGTATGTTAAGTCCTGTGCTGTTTGTGTTTTTGATCAGATATAAACTGTTCATTTTAAACTTTCCAATTAATTTACTTGAGACTTGTTATATAAGGCTTCCAAAACCTTAAAACTTAATAAGATTGTGACCTGAAAAAGAGCCTGTATCCCTTCCCCAAAAAGGAGGAGAGGAGAGAGATGCTTTTAGAAGTGGGAATCTTTTATTCTCTTCCATCCTCATAATTTATAAATTCTTTATTCTTCTTCATTAATGTCCTGTACCACTGCTGGTAAGATGTCAGATTTAGGGGTAAATCTAAGAGTGATGAGAACAGAAAATTACAGAAAAAAACAGAAAGTTCACAGACCAACTGGCTTTTATGGATTTCTCCATTGAGTCAATTCCCTCCCACACCATTGTACTTCCAGGAGGCAGCCTGAGGAGAACAAGTACGTCCCTGAGAGGCAGTGTGAACAGGACGCATTTTTGAGGATGAGGATTTAAACTGCCCTTTAACAGACCGATACATGTGGATATAAGAAATTGCAGGATATTCTCGGGGGAAATGAAGTTCTGTCACTTTCCTCAATTCCATTTTCTCCATATTTGTGGAAAATAAACTTTCTTGGGATGTTCATTAGATGAAAAATGGTAGGAAGAATGTTTAGGAACTCTTAAATTTTATTAGTTAAGTGTTGATGCTCATTAAAAATCAAAATAGCAAATAAAACTTATTTAAACCCATTTATATTCTTGGATTCCAGAAATACTCCTTTAATCATCTAGTTTAGCTGTATATATTTTCTGTTAACATTCCAATGCTAAAATTTCTGAACTATAGATACCATAGTACCTATGTTTTTATCCAAATATAAGTAGAAATGCCTTTACTTTCTATAGAAAAAGAATTAAGATCTTAAATTTTTATTTAATCTTCTTTAAATCATCAAAAATGGTGATTAGAATTTGATTTTTGTTTTGTTTTGTTTTGTTTTGTTTTGTTTTGAGGTAGGATCTTACTATGTAGCTCAGCTTGGCCTTGAATTCATTTATGTGGCCCAGGCTGGCCTCAAACCCATGCAATCCTCCTAACTCAGCTTCCCAAGTGCTAAGATTACAGGTGTGCACCGCTGCACCCAGGGCTGTAAAGAATCTTGAGCTCAAAAGCCTGTGTTCCTCTATCTAAAATGAATATGGTGTTGTGACAGCTTATCTTTCCTTTTGGTGAGAGATATTATTTAAGAGAAAAGAATTTATTATGATAATATACTTCTGGTTACTTACTAGAGTATTCTGTCGTGCTCACTAGGGTCATCTGTCAGAAGCTTGGTCCCGAGTGACCAAAAACGCTATTGCAGAAACCATCATTGCCTTGACCAAGATGGAAGAAGAATTTAGGTCTCCAGTGAGATGTATTGCGACAACCAGAGTAGGTGTTTTTTGCTTTTTGTTTTAATTTGATCTGTATCATTGCATGTCCTTTTTTAGTAATAGATTTCAACAACAAATTTTAACCAAATCAATCCACAATTTTTACCAAATAATATACTTACTGAAAAATACAAAGGGTTTTTTGTTGGGTTTTTTTTTTTTTTTATGAATTGTGAACTAAACATGGTAGTTACTACCATTTACTGTTAGGACTTTTGTATCACTTGTTTTTCATTTAGAAATTCCAGGATGTACTGGCTTTTTATTTAGAAATTCAAGGGTATACTGGTTTTAAAAGGCTAGACAAATCACATTATGTGTGCATTATCTTCCTAATGAACTACTTATTATAACTTACTGCAGAAAAGTAGCATTATGTTGTGATCAACTGAAGATCCTTCAAGAACTAGGCCACGTCCCCTTTTCATATGGCCCAGTTGTTTGTAATGCAGAACCCTATATAGCTCACCTACAGAGCTCGCAGGTCTTTTAAATAGCAAAAGGGCTCTACAGTGGTAGACTGGGTCAGAACTCTGAGAAAGGAGGGCTCATTCTTCAGATGGGACATCTATTGTGAGCTTTAATCTGCATAATTTCATGTCCCATATAATTCCAAAAGAGATTTGAGATTTTGTCGAGTAGGACAGTGTGAGAGCATTAGAAGAAGTGAACAGTGGTGGAAATTACTTAGGTTAATCCTCAGAAGTCTGAAAAAGAAGGTAAGTTGTGCTTTCCTAGAAAGCTGATTTATGCTATCTTGCTAGTGAATGTAACACTGAAGCATGTGTTTTTGATAGTAATCCTTGTTTACAACTCATGACTTCTTTTCTTTGATTCTGTTTTTCATTTACTCCTTGCATTATCTTCCTTTTTTCTGGCCCTGTTTTACCATCCTTTATACTTCATACCTAATGATATTCACATGCATTTGTTAAAGTTGAGCCTTTTAAGTATTTTTTTGTTTTTTCATTTATGAAGTGTGTCATCCTATATAAAAACTGAAGCTTCAGAAATTTTAAACTACTTTTGAGAGAAGTTTTCTAAAGTTTGTTAGTCATTTGTTTCTGACAAAGGTGACCAAGTATAGTACTAAGCCCTTCAAGGCAACAGAAATTTCCAAGGAATTGTTATTATCTAGAAGAATTTAATATGTACCAAACTACTCATGGAACTATGAAAGAGTAAATGGCCATTTACCACTTTCTTTGGAATTTAATGCCTCAGGCAGATGACACTAATGGAAAGGCATGCATAAGCATTCGTATAGTAAAATTAATGTGTAGATTCATTTATTTCAATACATGAACTGGTTTACATAGTGACCCATAAAGGATAATTTCGTGTGTCAGACAGAAAACAGGGTGGTTCATTAGAGAAGCAGTTACGGTGTTCAGCACCCGTGTGAATGGCTGCTGTGTGGGGCACACGAGGCCATATTTGCCACACCATGAAAGCTGCAGTGCTGCCACCAAGCGTCGATTTTCAGGTTGAGCCAGCCATTTACTGAACGACTGTCATGCAACAGGTAGTCAGCATTCTCTAAGTGTTTCCTAAAACTTGAGCGATCTAACAGCTCTTCCTCTCAACAGCTCTGGCTTGCTTTAGCATCACTGTGTGTTCTTGATCAGGACCATGTAGATCGTCTCTCCTCAGGAAGATGGATGGGAAAGGATGGACAACAAAAACAAATGGTAAGACCAGAATTACAAGAATTTAAGGGGCTGGGGTTGTGACTCAGTGGCAGAGCACTCACCTGGTACGCAGGAAGCTGTAAGTTGGATCCCCAGCACTTCGAAAGTTAAATAATAAGTAAACACACAAGCACTGGGCCTGATGATGGATGCCTAGAATCCCAGCTGCTTCAGAGGCCGAGGCAGGGAAATCACAAGTTGAAGGCCAGCACGGGCAATTTAGCGCTTTTCCCAAAAGGCTGGAGAAATAGCTCAGTTCCAGAGAGCTTGCCTATTATTTGTTGAACCCTGGGCTTGAAAAAAAGGAAATTAAAAGAAAATATCTCGTCCCACAAGTCTGTTTCACTTGGAGTGATATTATAAACTTTAGGGACTTTAATTATATGAAAGATTTGTCCTTTCTTTTCTCTGTCTCTCCCTCTCTCCCTCTCTCCTTCTCTCCCTCTCTCCCTCTCTCCTTCTCTCCCTCTCTCCCTCTCTCCCTCTTTTTGAGACAAGGTTTCACTATGTAGTTTACACTGGTCTTGAACTCATTATGTAGCCCAGGCTGGCCTCAATCTCAAGGTGATCCTTCTGCCTCAGCCTCCTGAGTGCCGGGATTACAGGTGTGTGCCACCACACTTGGCAACTTGTATCATGTTTGCATTACACCAAAATGTGTTTATAGAGCTGGGAGTGTAACTCAGTGATAAAGAGTCCTTGCTTAGCATGTGCAAATTCCTGGGTTTGATCCGTGGCACCACAAAAGAAGAAAATAAATGTTTGTAGCCAGACTCTGATTCTATTGTGGACTCAGTACTAGAATCTGATTGGTCTTATGGTAGGAAGGAATAAAGCAGGTAGAGAGGTAACATAAAATACTACCTATAAACTGATCTACTTAAAGCAGGTTTTTTTGGATCTCTTTAAGTTCACTGAAAGAGAAAACATAGGCTACTTTCAACATTTTTATCACTGAAGTTTGAAAAAACAGAACTATTTATCATACAGAATGTTTAGATATATAATGAGATGAATATTAAGTCATTAAGCAAAGTATGCAAGTTCATTTTACTAATCACTGAATCTGTAAAGTACATTAATCATTAATTTGGATTCTAGGGAGATTTTCCTGCATAACACATTAATTACTAAATGATTTTAAGAAATTTTGTAGATAAATATACTTGTCATGATTCTTTTTAACATTGAGATTCTAAAACTCTTAATAGATTTTAGAGTGAGTCAGTTGTTATACAATCATGCTTTGGTACTCACCTGCTTTGAAACTAGTCAAATTTGGTATTTGACACATTTTGACATGAAAATTTTTACCTACTATTCATTTGTTTGGTATTCAATCCACAAGCTAGAATTTTTTGGTGTTACATGCCTCATGAATCACTACCCTTTCTAGCCAAAACAGTTTGTTTAATACCTGTCATTTCTGCTACGCTTTTTTTTTTTTTTCGTTTTTGGTTTTTGGTACCAGGGTTCAAACTCAGACCTTGCACTTGCCAGGCATGTGCTGTGCCACTGAGCTGTATTCCCCACCCTCTGGTACTCTTCATGCCTCCTGGAACCAATTAATGTAAATAAATTACAGTTATATTGTTTATATGAGTGTCTGAAGCTTTAATTCAATGTAATATGAAAATGTCTCCTTTTAGCCAATGTGTGATAACCACGATGATGGCGAAACTGCAGCTATCATTTTATGCAACGTGTGTGGAAATCTGTGTACTGACTGTGATAGATTCCTTCATCTTCATCGGCGAACCAAAACTCATCAAAGACAGGTGAAATTTTCAGTCTTTATAGCCAAACCAATATCTGGAACTTGAAATTTGAAGTTGAACAAGTTTTGAAATAAACATGGAAAAGAATGGGGAAAAGGGAGGTTGGGAATCAATGCCCTTGGTCAAGTTCCCTTCTATGTCATTTAGCAACTGTATAATAAGCACGTTGTTTAACCTTTCAAGACTTACTTAAAAAAAAAAAAGACTTAGTTCCACGTTTATTAAAATGGGGGTGGTGCGAAGATTAAAAAGAATGTTGGAAATATCTGAAACTTCTTATATGTAATTCATAAATGAAAGCCATTATTAATGAATAATTAATAATGGCTTTTTATACTTCTGTCAGAGTGATAAATGAGTATATTTTCTTATGCTTTTATGAAACGCTAGGTCTTCAAAGAAGAAGAAGAAGCTATAAAGGTTGATCTTCATGAAGGTTGTGGTAGAACCAAATTGTTTTGGTTGATGGCACTAGCAGATTCTAAAACAATGAAGGCCATGGTGGAATTCCGAGAACACACAGGTAAAAGGGAATGAAAGATTGCATCATGCCTTTTAAAAACAGATTGAGCATAACTACTAATTCTAACAAAATTCGATATTAGCACATCTAATATGAAGACCTTTGACTGATTTTCTAACATTTAGTCACAGTTCTGACCACTATCAGTAATATGTTTATTAGACCCAGGTATGTTCTGTGTTGGACAGAGCATCAGACTAAAAAGTCAGAAAACCTGATTTGCCACTGCATGATCCCGGCAAGTCATTAACTTCTCTGGAACCACTGTCCTCATTTTGTAAAGTGAGACTCCTATACTGTTTACAGAATTCCTATTAATAAGCATCGTGCACAAATGAGCGCTCCTTCTGTATTGAACCCTGCTGTTGATACTGCCTTCTAATTCTGTTGGTTGCAGCTTCACAATAAAATTTCTGCATTAGATAATCACTAAGATTTTTTAACTGTAAAGTTGTATGATTTTATGATATTTTCTGAGGTTTTTACAGATCTAGTACTTCTCAAGGTTTTCTGAATGGTAATATTCCCATTGATTGATAGTAATTAGCAAAGATGAATAGGTGTTACTTAAAAAATAAACTACTTATTTCTAACTTCATATTACATTGAATCACATAAATTCTCAATTTTTAGTATGGCTACAGTCTGCCATGTATCTTCCTAACCCAAACCTCTGATGTTGGGGATTGATGTAAACCTGAAGAAATTTAACTCTTAAGTGAGTGACTTTTCATACCATAAGAACATGGCCATTTTTTCTCATAGCTGTTTTTTTTTTTCTTCCTATAATCTGTCATTACTTACATATGGAATTAGTAAATGTTTTAATGTACTGTCCTTGTATTCATCATATGATCTATCTTCTTAAAAAACCTTTTTTCTGCAATTACTGCTGAACTCAATGTAGATATTTAAAATTGGTGTACCTGTGTTTAAAAATGAACTTAGTCATTAATTTTCAAGTACTTTTCCTCCTTTTTACTTTTGTTTATGGTTTTACGATTTCTATTCCTTTAAATATTTTAAACATTTAAATTCCTTTTCAAATACGAGTACCTTAGGTAGGAATTCTTTTAAGTATCAGTATTTGATGATGAGCTTTCTCTTATGCCTTATAATTTTGTTAATATATAAAAATACTTAAATTCTCCCTTAGCATATTTTAGTTTAATTTTTATTACTATATATATCTGGTATTGTGCATTTGGAGTGAGAGGCTTGTCATAGCTGCTCAGTCTGTTAGCTTGACTAGGAGTCTAGGGCTTCTTTAAAAAGTATAAACAAGTCAAGAGTTTATATGGCTTCAGATATGTCTTTCAATTTTTACTCCTTTTTTGTAATTATCTGTTTTATAATATGGCAATTTATAACCCTTGGCTAATTTCCTATCACTGACAATATGAATACTGTTTGCTTTTTTAAAACTACAAGTAGTTACATTATAATGTATGGAAACATGTCCTTGAGAATTCTTCTTTTTCTGCTTGAACCTAGGCAAACCCACCACAAGTAGCTCAGAAGCATGCCGCTTTTGTGGGTCCAGGAGTGGAACAGAGTTATCTGCTGTTGGAAGTGTTTGTTCTGATGCAGACTGTCAGGTGCGTGCATAGTTGAGTCAGGTCATCCCAGGGAGGAAGAGCACATGTTCTCATGTGACACCTCTGCTTCATATAAATAACACTCAGTCCAGTTGGCCTTTGTTAAGCTTTATCAAGGTGAGAGAAAGGATCAAATAAGTCTCTCAAGCCCAAACCATATTTTTTGTGTTTTTCTCAGTTACCACGATTATAGATACAATCTTTAATTTTGTGCTAAAAGCAGTTAAAATGTCTGTGAACTGAAATTGTTTCACCTTTTTTGTTTCCCTAAAATAAATTCTTAATATCTTTGATTGCTTAAGTCCTGAATATGTTACATACATATCCTGTGCACTCCAAATATTTTTGGTTACTCAGTTCATGTAATAAGAATTTGGATAATGCTCAGATAATCAGAGATATGTAGTATTTTCTTTTTTTCTTTTTAACCTTTGTTTTGATGAGAAGGCTTATAATTGGGATTATACATCAGGAACTTTTTGCTTCGTGATTATGCATGAAGACAAAATTGTAACCATTTTTATCAGCATTTCCTTTAGGTGAAATGAAATCTTTAAAAATCTTAAAAAGAAAAACAGACTCCTAGTAATCCTAATTTAGATTCAAACAGTAAATAAAAATAATTGTTATTACTTTGCTGAATAGTTATTTCCCACAGGAAAGTAATCTTGGAAAACTAATATAAGTGTAATTATAAAAATACGTGCCCTTTTTGATCATGGTATATCATTATAATTCATTTTAATAGGAATATGCTAAGATAGCTTGTAGTAAGACACATCCTTGTGGCCATCCATGTGGAGGTGTTAAAAATGAAGAACACTGTTTGCCTTGTCTACACGGCTGTGATAAAAATGCCACAACGCTGAAGCAGGATGCTGACGACATGTGCATGATATGTTTCACTGAAGCGCTCTCCGCAGCACCAGCCATTCAGGTTGCCTCAACTTTTAAGTATATCATGGGGAGGTATATCTGTCAAATAAAAAGATGATTAGAATCTCTTTATATCACTTGGTCCCCTTAATGTCAAAAAATACAGTGTTTAAAAATGTTTTTATTACAATAAAAGACATATTTCTATTATCCCTCCTCAAAATACTCTTCTTCATTTTTAAAACACTTATCCAACATTTCTTGACACTTTCTGGAATAGTTCTAGAAATCCTCTTGTGAGTCTCTTTATAATGTATGATTAAAAATGCTGTTAATACTGCTGGCAGCTGCCATCTGTGGAAAGGCAGGCTCGTAAAAACATTACCGTGTGTCATTATCCACCTTATTCACCAATCTGGCACCATGCAACTTGTAGCTCTACTCCAAAGTCACAATGATCATAAAAAAGCAAACCTTTTAAATTGATTCAAGACATTGAGGCAGCTATGGCAGCACAACTAAAGGCAAAAGAATGGACTTCCAAAATCGCTTCTGAGCGTGGCAAGAACAGTGGCATAAGTGTTTAAGAAGTGAGGGGGATATATTTTGGCAACGTGTCTTCTACTGTAATAAATTTTTTAAGTGTTTGTCATATTTTCTGATTGAGCCTCTATTGCGGAAGAGAGTCTGTCTCTTCATTTTCTGCTTCCCATTTTATGTTTCCATCTTTTATGATCTGTGTGAACAAGTATAATACAATACCATGTGTAAAATATTAAGGATAGAAATGATTAGATTATCAAGTAGCTAGTATGCTTAATTTCTAAAGTCCAGCGTATTTATGTAACATGTAATTGATTATAACATGATGAACTATACTTCCATATATAATAAAAAGTAGTATTCTATTTGCTATATAAGTTTTTAAGTCGTGAATTCAATCCCCAGTACCAAAAAAAAAATTTTTTTTAATGTTTCTAGTGGTTTATATGTATTTTCAGTTCTTGTGATTGATTCTAAGATAATGAATATTCTCATTAAAAATCTCAAACCTTTAAATCAGTAGTTCCTGTTCTTTCTGAGACACAAAATTAAGTAATTTTATATTTTATATACCTAACCCAACTCATTTTACATAGGTAGATTTTATCTATATGGCATTAATAAATGAATGACAGAAAGTAGGAAAAGCTGCAGGACTGGTTAATAATGTTCCATGAATACCGTCCAAAGGAAGCGCTGAAATTTCATTATGCTAAATTTGTTGATTTTTCTCTTACCTGCTTTAAGTAACATTTTATGTTGAGAAATCTCCTTGTTTGTCATTATTACATTTGTTTACTTCTTTTCTTATTTAAGCTGGACTGTAGTCACGTATTCCACTTACAATGCTGTCAACGAGTTTTGGAAAACAGATGGCTTGGCCCAAGGATAACATTTGGATTTATATCTTGTCCTATATGCAAGGTATGGAAAGAATCTGAAGTTATTGGCTTTCTATTTCTTTTCATGTGTATTTTCATCTTTCAAAATCAGTGGGCATCAGAACCTCTTAATGTTGTTTCCTGCTTGTTTTTTATTACCAGTCCCAGTTTCTGTCCTCTTCATCCAGGTGGCACCTGAGAATATTGTAAGATTTTTCTAAGTGTTATAATGCAATTCAAAAGTTATTATAAATTAAAAGCCAGTTAAATTGAATTAAATACATTGCGTGAGGAAATTTATGTAAACATCATTTTGTATTAATGATGTTTGCCCTTACTACTTTCAGACCTTGTGAGTTTTATCACATGACAAGGCCATGGGTGGCTACCAAAATAGTAAAGGAGCCCTCCGGTGCTTTTATATACTGATACCTAGCATTAAAGAATGAAATCTTGCCCTTTAGGGTCATCAGTACAGCTTCTTTTAGAGTCAGTTAAAATACAGAGAAATTCTTGGCATTTTGACACACTTGTACAGAAGTAGTAAGCAAAGTAGGAAATTGTTTTGTTTAGGTGGTAATGATTAATAAAATACTTTTGTTAAAGAATGTGACAATGCCTTCCCTATTAATTCTCCACTCCTTTTTGTTCTGTTTAGTTTTCCCTGTTGTCCTGTCTTCATTATTTGCAGACCGTGCAAAGGGTTTAACATGCAGACTTGATGAATCATTGCTTAGTTAGACTGAGGAATTGTCAAAAAATTATTGTATTTTGTTTCTTTGCCTTTCTCATGTGACCCAGAGAAAGGCAATATAGAAAATACTATCTGCTCATTTCTATTACCTGACATTTTATCCTATTTCTAAGGAATCAAAACATACACACATACCACACACAGAAGGAACATGTCATATTTGTGACAGCAGGGGAATCTTTATTTCCCGAAGAGCTAAGGCAGGAGATAAAAAGTGCATATTTTAGATACAGGAGATATAAAACCAAAAAAATGTTATTTGTTGCCCTGAGCCCCTTTTACCTTTATTTTCCCTAATCTTGGGAAAATATGGGTTTGTAAGGAGTTTACAGGATGGTTAAATAATATTTATTTGAGAAATGTTACTGACTGGTTATCTTCTGATACAGTGCTTGGCACTTGGGTACACACTAAATGTTCATTTTATTAATAAATGATTCTTAAAATGTTAAGGGATGTACATGTTTTTAATTTCAGAACAAAATTAATCATATAGTATTAAAAGACCTGCTTGATCCCATAAAAGATCTCTATGAAGATGTCAGAAGAAAAGCCTTAATGAGATTGGAATATGAAGGTCTGCATAAGAGTGAAGCTATCATAACTCCTGGTGTGAGGTTTTATAATGATCCAGCTGGCTATGCCATGAATAGATATGCATATTATGTCTGCTACAAGTGCAGAAAGGTATGCTACTAATTATAGCGAGAAATTTTGAAAGATAGAGATTGTCTATATGATTAACAAATTTAATTGTATAATGATTTCTAGTTATTCTTAAATCTTAAACTTGAAGTTAAAAAAAAGAAAGAAAGCCTGATTCAAAGTTTCAAGCTGAATTTATATACTTAATTTGTTTTGGGATTTTTTTTAACCTACATTTTTTCCAAAACATGTAGTACTAAAAACACTACTTTCTGTCAATAAAAATCTGTTTGCCCAAGGCAACTCCACTCTCTTAACCATTCCCTTCTTAAAATTCTTACTTCTTGCCTCTAGAACATTTTTATTTATGTCCTCCTACCTTTGTGGTCATTTAACTGTTACCAGTTCCTTTTCATTTACCTACACCACACATACTTATTTGCCCAAAACTCTACCTAATAATACCCCTTATCTTTGGTGACCTTGAGTACATCCATCCCTTTGTCAACAAGCTATATATACCATTATGACCTTCCAAAATTTTTGAGATTTAGGTACAAATACCCAACTCTTTATCACACATTTTAATTTCTCACAGATATTTCAGAACTCATATGTCTGGTATTACTTTCATCAACCTTTATTCCCCCGGTCTGTAAACTTTGTTTACAAAGTCCTGTTAATTCTGTCTCCAAATCTCTGTGGAGTCCTTTTTCTTTTCTGTTACATGTTTATCACCACTAATTACTTTCTTTAGTAATTATCATAGCCTTCTTACTGAGTCTCATGTGGATCTCCTAAACCCCCACACCCACTTCATCCTTTACTCTTACACTGATACTGGTAGATTAGTATTTCTAGATCTCAGATCTAAGTGGATCATTCTTCTGTTTATAATCTTATAGCTCTGTCTACCTCTCTGATCTCATCTCCCAATATTCTACCATTTAGACTCC
The DNA here is from genome assembly GCA_004365215.1 of Cuniculus paca. Lineage (NCBI taxonomy): Eukaryota > Metazoa > Chordata > Mammalia > Rodentia > Cuniculidae > Cuniculus > Cuniculus paca. Next base: position 14,711 of record RJWT010005453.1, on the reverse strand, counting down.
ACGCTATGGCATACTGAACTTATTTTTCCCCACACTCGACTGTGTTTGCACACTTCCTGACACCTCCATGCCAAGGCTATTTCCCGTCATGGAATGTTCTTCTCCACTGCCTACTGCACATTTTCCTCTCACTTGCCACCACCACCCCTCCAGTGCTGTGCACATATGCTGCAATAACTAGCCAAATCTGTCTTATTCCACTTTAGGATTCTTCTGCAGTCTCGCCTTCCTTGTAGTGTGACCATACCTTCCCTGATACTACCACCATGTAGTTTTGTTATTTTGCATACATCCTTCATGGCACTCAACCTGCACTAATAATTATGGTTCACAAATCTCTCTGCTCCACCTGATTATGTTCCATGAAAACAAGGACTGCTTTTTCATTTCTCTTTCTCCAGTACTTGGCACTTACTAAATACCAAGTTAATTAGAAAATGAATGGATGACTGAATAAAAGATGCATAGTCTTATAATACAACAAAAAGAAAATACAAATAATGAGTGGAAGGCTAAATACTTAGGTAGACAAATGTATATATACATGAGAAAAAAAACTAACAGCGTACACTTGTGAAATTTGTGTGGTTATAATAAAATATTATTTATGAGTATTTAAAGTGCTAAATATTGTAAATGAATATTATACTACCATGTGGGTAGCAATCAAATGTTTAGGAAGCTAAGTAGACAATATACAAAAGTAAAACAGCTAACATAAGCAATTGGCCTTAAGATAAATTGAAACGGTTCTAGGACCAGATTTAGCTGGAACGGTTCTAGGACCAGATTTAGCTCTGCATCAGTGAAGCCTTTTGACCTGTTTTTCTAGTACAGATAATGGATTTATATTGACTAAGCTTGTTTATTCCCAGTTTTGACTTAGCTTTTTGACTATGGGACATGGTGTACATGCAAATTGTCCCAATTTCTTGGCCTCATTTATTTTGTGCTCAGAGCAAATAAAAGTAAATCATCCATCATGATTTCATTTATTCAAGTAAATATGTTGGGTACTGTTAAGCTTCTCCACATAGTGTAGCTTTATAAGTGTGAGCAGTATTCTGAATAGAATTACAAAATTGAGCTTTCTTTTTAAAAAATGGTTGTGTGATGACAAGTTGCTTAAAATTCAAGGTATTTCTTTCCCACCAGGCTTGGCCTTATAATTCTCTTCTAATACTTTATGTGCCACATAGTTTTGTTCTATTTTATTATAGTTTAGGAATTAACATGCATATTTTTAAAACAGTGGAAGGAAATACATTGTTTAATATTTCAAAATGAGAAAAATTTTCCAAACTTTGCCCTGAAAAGTAGTTTCTATTTACCACTTAATATCTTTTTCTTGGTCTTGGAATATTATGCCTCTCAAGTCATTTTTCTTTGACAGTACAACATTAAACTCCCTACCAAAAGTATAAATCGATTCCAAAATTGAAGCAGCTTTTATTTCTCGCTTTGATCCACTCTGCAGTGAGCAATATAGTCATGCATGTACTTGGCCTTGCATAAGAGCAGCTAACAGACAACAGTATTTCTCAGGCCTCTTGATTTGACTTTCCCAACTGGATCCCCTGCCAGGGTTTTCTTTTTCTTGCCTTTATCTAAATATGATCTCTTCTCAGGCATATTTTGGTGGTGAGGCTCGCTGTGATGCTGAGGCTGGACAAGGGGATGATTATGATCCTAGAGAGCTCATCTGTGGTGCCTGTTCTGATGTGTCCAGGGCTCAGGTGGGCAGAGCATGTTACTAGGAGTAACAGTTTGGAAACGTTAAAATTATATTTTTTAAATAATGGTATACCCAATAAATTTCCTAGTATTTTCTGATATTTGTATAGCATTGTATAATTTCTCATATTGTTTCATAAGTATTTTTTCTTTTGGATGGTATTTTCATTTTATAATTTGTCTTTTGTGTAATGATCACCTGTTTTAAACAAGGAATGAACTTACTTCATTTTCTTAAAGCTGCAGTCAGATTTTTAGATTTTCCCCACTTCAGTGAAATCTTCACAGTACATCTGTGAGATTGGTATCAATTTTTCAGTTTGCCAGACCAAATATTCACAAGGAAATTTTGTAGTGTGCTTTTTAAACCAGATAGATTGGGCTGGATATGGAATTAGAATTTGGGGTTTTGTCCAAATCTTTTGGGCAAAACCAAACATTTATCCATTAATTTTTAACATGTATTTCATAAGTCTTTCAGTCAGTTTTCAGACCTGTATATATTCTGAAAATATGAATTAATGAACTGTGTATATGTCTATCTTAAGTATAGTTGGAATAATCTCACTATCATCTTGTACCTGTCTCTTCTTTTGTTATAGATGTGTCCCAAACATGGCACAGACTTTTTGGAATATAAATGTCGCTACTGCTGTTCAGTAGCTGTCTTTTTCTGTTTTGGAACAACACATTTCTGTAATGCTTGTCATGATGATTTTCAAAGAATGACTAGCATTCCTAAGGAAGAACTACCACACTGTCCTGCAGGTATGCTTTTAAAATCACAAGTATAATGGCTAATTTTACTTAAAGATTATATGGGAACTCTGGTTCAAATGTTGGAAACCCAACTCAAATGAGCCTAAAGTATCAGAGAGCATAAATAACCTCAACCCTTGTAAGCTTATGACATTTTGAGCCAAGCAGAAAATTTAAGTCCTCATCATGATGAGGATTGAGGAGTGATAATGAAGCAGACCTCTTGGGGAGTAAGAATGAAGTCTACTAAGGATTATTCAAAGGATTGTTCAGCACAGAAGAGCCATGTGAAGTTTGATACTCTAATTATAGAAACATTTAAAAGGACTTTGTGATTTTTTTTTTCTTTTAAAGAAGCCTGGAACTATAGAATGAGCAAGTAATTTGATCTAGAGGGTCTGGGAATTGGTAGCATAGTGAGACCAGAAAACCAAGAGAATTAAAAAGTCACTTGGCATAAAGGAGAAGCATAGAAGTCAGGCTGAAGGAGAAAAAAAATGTAACTTGAAGGCAAAAAGACTCTGAAAACACTGGAAGAGGTCAGAAGGCTGGGGATCACATTAATGCGGCTGGGCATGATGGTGCATACCTGTAATCCCAGCACTCAGGAGGCAGAGGTGGAAGGATTGCCAAGAGTTCGAGACCAGCCTGGGCTACACAGTCAGTTCAAGGCCAACCTGAACTACATAGTAAGACCCTGTGTCAAAAAAATTACAACAACAAATAGTAATAATAATAATAATAATAATATGAAATATCAGGCTTACCGGAAGAGAAGTGGGAGGAGAGGTAAATATAGCCATGCTGTGTATCTGCAGTTACTGAACATACAAGTACCATTCTGGATGTGGTGGTGGTGGAGCTGGGAGCACTCCCTCTCATACGTGCCTCTTCAGAGAGCACACAGTAGGCCCGTATAGAAAGCAGCATGATAGTGCCCCTCAGATTTACCAGTGCATCTACCCTGAGCAGTCCTCACGTGTGCATGTGAGGGAAATTTTAAAAGGTCAGATGCACCAGTTATTCATTATAACACTGCTTATAGTAATAAAAACTTGTAAGTAATACTAGTATCCAGTAGGTGAGTGGTTAATAGTAAAAAAGAAGTATACAGTTTCTTGTACTAATAATGAAAGATTTCCATGAGATACCATAAACAAAAAAAGCAAGTTACAAATTAGTGTATATATAATGCTGCCTTTTATAAGAAGGGGAAAGTGAGAATATATATTTATGTTCATATTTGCATAAAGAAACACTGGAAAAACATGTGGAAAACTAATAAATTATTGAACAAAACAAGGACAAAATGGTGGTAGAGATAGGGATGGCAATGTCAATTCTGATTACAAATTTTTAACATTTTTATATTTAAACCATATGAAATATATTATCTGTTTGGTAATAAAATTGTTTTAAGGTATGGTTACTCTTTGCCACCTGTGTTAAATACAAATACTATACTGATCCCCTTCAAGAAAATTTTTTTTTTGTAAAAGTAACAGAGTTTGAAGAAGCAAATTCAAAGCCGGGCGTGGTGGCTCACGCTTATAATCCCAGTACTCGGGAGGCTGAGACAGGTGGATCGATGTGACTTCGAGACCAGCCTGGGCTACAAAGTGAGCTCAAGGCCAGCCTGAATGGCATAGTGAGACCCTGTCTCAAAATCAGGGCTGGGGATCTAGCTCAGCGGTCTAAGCACCTGCCCAGCAAGCGCAAGGTCGTGAGTTCAATCCCTGGTGCCGCAAAAAAAAAAAAAAAAAAAAGAAGCAAATTCACAATGAGGTGAGGCCAGGGCACCTAGGATAATGGCCAGATCAGAGGTGGGAACGCTGATTAGAAGGAGAGGTAGCAAGTTGAGATCAGCAAATGAAGCGGGGGCAGGAAGTAGGCAGTATTCCAGATGACATGAGCTGCAAGGGAAGGAGGACTGTTGAGGGAAAGGTGTAAGTGGTCTGAAAATGAAAGTGGAAGAAAGTTCATCATGCCTTGTAACATTAAAAAGCACAGATGACAACCAGTTTCTAGTCAAAAAAGCTTCAAGGCAAGGAATATTATCAAGAGAAATCCAGAGTTTACTTAACAAAAGAAAGTTTCATTGTTTAAACAAAAATTCTGGAAATAATACGTATTCCAGAGAACATAGTGGTACATGGTGGCCGAGAGAAGAGGGGCTTCTCTCAGCCAGAAGCAAGGCTTCCACTCATATATTCACACGATCAAGTCATCTAACTAAAAAGACTTTTATCCTTTAAGCTGTGAATTACAAGAGTGAGGCACAAAGGAGTTAGAGAGTCTGTAGAAAGAAGGAGCTAACATTGGTCTTGGGCCTTTTTACATACCCTGATTTTGATGAGATAACATGTTTTATTTATACTTAAATTTGTTGTTAGAAAGACAACCTATACAAAAATCTCCTTGTATTCTCATCTAGAATAATATGCTGCTAGATTAAACTGACAGATTTTCATGAGTATTTTTTCTTCATTGCTTTTGCTTTAAAATGATGTATCTAATTCATCTATTAATTGAAAAAGATCTGTAGGTCATGGTGGTTCTCTTTAAGCAATATCACTTCCTGTGTTACATATAATTCTGTTATATGGAAGTTTTTATGAACAGTCCTACTTCTATGAGAAGAAGAAAGTAAATTTTTAAATTTTATATTTACATAACCAATTTTATATTTACATGCTATTTCTTTGAATAACTTACCAGTGATTTCTGTTTATATGAGGTTTGTGCATGTGTATTTTTAAATATTATATTCCTTTGCCTCCTTCAAAATTTATCCAGGTCCCAAAGGCAAACAGTTAGAAGGAACTGAATGTCCACTCCATGTTGTTCATCCACCCACTGGAGAAGAGTTTGCTCTGGGGTGTGGAGTATGCAGAAATGCTCACACCTTTTAGAACACTGCAATCCTTTGTCTACAGAGAAAAAGTTGCTTTCATCCACCAAGAGGTTGTGGTGAAGTTTAAACTCTGCTCAGGATAAGGACGGGACCATTTTTACATCCATGAAAATGAACCATTCACAGTGCAAGAATGATGCCAAATACCATGTACATAATTCTTGCTGTGGAAGTTTTTCCCATTATTTTGGTTTATCTTCTTTTGAACCAAGATATCAAACTTGTGAGGTGTTTGCATGTGGCCATTACCGTCATTGGCCTGTGAAGCATTGAACATTTATAGATAATTGACATAAAAGAGTCGCCATACCCATGGACTAAGAATGATGCTGGCTTTTAAGCAAAAAAAATAATAATAATAATCATTGTTTATTGTATACTGCCTTTTTTGTAATCCTGTACAATTGCATCACGGGTGGGGATATAAAGAGGAATATTCTGGTTTATTTCCTAGACTGTTATTTAAAAAAAAATTGTGTTAGGACAGCATATAAATGTAATAAGTATCACACTGTATATAAAGATATTGATGTTTGTCCTGTATAAGAATTACTAAATTACAAATACAGTTTCATTTAAACTTCTAGGTTAAGTTTGAGCCTGAAATTTTAATGAAGTGCAATACTGAGTGTGCCTCATTATCTTGCAGCTGTAAACATTGGAATGTACATGTCAATAAAACCACTGTACATTTTTATACAGTGATAAAGTGTAACATTTGTGAAGGTTTTTTTTTTGAGAAAAAGTAAACAGTTTATAGTCTAAAAAATCCACCTAAGATTTTTTAGAAAGAAATTTACTAACAGTGAAATCATAATTTTCATAACCATTAGAGGAAATTAGAGTGGTAATAAACCATAGTATTAGAAGCTTAAACACTGCATAGAAGATCATGAAAATTTTTTTTTCATAAACACACACCAAAGGTAAGAAACCATTTAGGATATTAACTCCTATCTTCTTAAGCAGTAGCTTTTTGTCCTTTTATAAAATAATGAAGTAACTAGCCTTTTTTTTAATACCTAACATTGTGTTATGTTCTATTTATTTGTGCATTAGAGTCATGAAGTTGCCAATGTGTTCATTTACAATTCATCATAAATCAGGTTATACTGATTGCCATGAGACTAACAAAAATGTTTATCTGTTCTAAATTCCTACTGCTGAAAATATACAAATCAATTTTTCAATATAGTAATAATTGACAAGTTTAATGACATTTGTGTTAGGCATTTGTGAAAAGTCTGAGACAGTCTATGCGTTAAAGAAAAAATATAGAGAAAAGATCTAAGTACAGATAACTATTTTTTAGAATGTCTCAATTGCATGAAAATATCCAACCTAAATGCTTCAAGATTTAGGAAAAATCATTATTGATTTAATGTTTTTGTGGTTGAGAGGTTAGTTACCAAGAGGCATTTGAGCTCCATTTTGAATTTCAAGGAACAGCAATATAGAGAATGACATGAGGAAGAAGTATAGGTAGAAAAATGCAGAATATGAGCGAAGAACAGCGAGTGATCTAACAAAGTGTTCAGGCTCACCTCTGACTTAGCACGTTTTCAGGAAGCACAAAGTTGGTACAGAGACTAAAGCTGTCCCTAGGTATACTCCCAAGAAAATAAGGGCAGAATGTGATGAGGCCCTTGTAAATATGTTTGACTTAAACTCACAGTCTAGAGGAATGAACTTAGAGAATGCCACACAAGTAAGAGACTTCATGAAGATTTTAGGACTGTAAGAATACCATCTTGGATTCACTAACTTTAATGACAAATTGGTCGGCTGTAGTTTGTAAATTTGTGATGGAGAAGAAACAAGAAACTATAGAGATGCTTGGCGAGAGTGAGCAATCTGGAGTTAATATTCTAGTATTAAAAGAGAAAATCAAACCGCTATGATGTATAGTCACAGTGACTTTATCTTCACTTAAGAGGAAGCTATCTTTAATCATATGATCCTTAGCACTTCAAAAACAGCAAAGTCGAACATTTTAGAAATTAGGACAATGCACAGAAAGGGGTATCTGTAACAGGGTTTGGCTCAAGCATCGTTCGCACAAAGACCACCCTTCAAATGCTCTGGGTAATACACTAGGCAGGAAACAGCAGAATCACAGTAGTGAGGATTAGTGAATGTTTCTAGATAGAAACTTGTTTTCAGGCCTAGGGTTATTTTTCTTAAACAGTTTTCTGCCTAGGTTATTTAGACCTAAGATCCCCCTATTCTTTCAATAAGCTGATTTAATAAAATATTATAATATTCAGTTTTCATTCATAATGCTGACTGATTTGCCCTCTTTTTCAGATTCTTCGATCTCAACATCTCTCCCTGTCCATTTTGTCATCATATTCCACCTGGACATGTATCTGATGTTAGTGTTTAATGGAACATTATAGCTCATTTTCCCATTGCTTCTCAGTCTTTTGACTAAGATCAAGGGTAGTATAGCTCATTTTCCTAAAAACTACCAACAGCACATGGAGGGTATTGGGACTAAAACCAGAAGACAAGTCCTAGCTCTGGCTCTTTTTTGCTTATATGACCTTGACTTAGCCACTTACTTTTAGTTTCAAATTCTTAGAAATAATACCAAATCCAAATGAGAAAGTTTTTATAAAAGTGCTTTATCTCATACTAAAATAGTATTCAAGAGAAAAGCAAAGGAAAGAACATTTACTCACTATGTCCTAATTGCAGACAGTGAATTAAGCACTAGTCTTCCCAACAACTCTGAGAACAAATCATTATTAATCTCATTCAGCTTTTAGAGAAGTTAAATGGCTTACACTAGATTACTGCTGTATTTGGCTAAAAAAAAATTCCCAAGATGTGCATCTAGAACTTTATCTCTAAAGCCCAAGCTGATTCTGCTACATAATCCTGTTACTATCATATTATCAATGGTTCCATGAACTTAGGAAATACTAACTGGACACATAATATGGGCAGAATTGCAATAAGGACAAGGTATATTTACCTCCACAAGTTGTCAGCTGGGAGGAGTATACTTAGACCTTCCTTAACAGAGCTCTTACCTCAAGTTAAGCTCCGTAATAGCCTCCAGCCACAGCATCTGAGGCACCCACTCCAGCATTCGATCCAAAGCCACACTTCCAGGCAGCCACAGCCAGTGACAGAATGCTATTTATGAAAGATAATAAAAGCTACATTTGGAGATCAGGGTTCAGTAGTAACTATACAGTCTCAGTTGTTGAAAGAGCAGGCCACTAACTTCAGTTTCTTGGCTAATCAAGCAGAGCATAAAACATACTCAGTTATAACATACGTTTCCTCAAAAAAAATCAAATGCAAATAGTCTTAAAGGAGAGACAGGTAAATTTTCACAAGCAAAAGTGGGAAAGCGCATTCCAGGGAGGGTATGATGAGAACTAGGTCAGAATATGATCCTCGCAAGTGTAAGTGGCTGTTTACATCAAGGCTCCATTCAATAAATATTTGAGTGCCTTTTCTAGGTCTGAACTTGCCAGTACAGTCTGATGAGGCTGGGAACTGTTATTCATTGCTTAGTAATGACTGCTCCATAGAAAGTGCCGGAGTGAACTGTATGAGTTACTGATTTCAAATGTTCAGTGTGCTGGGATGAGACATTCACAGGACACAAACTTGGAAATGTATAAACAACACAATGTCACTAAGAATTACAAACCAAAGTTTGATAATGACAAGACAAAACTTTTATTAAGGGCTTACCATGGCCAAATACTGTGCATGTATGTGTGTTGTAGGCCAGGTAACAGTTCCCAAAAATCCTCCCATGTCTTTATATCCAAGATGTACAAGTAGGAAGGTGTTACCTTACATGGAAAAAAGGACTTTGCAAATGCAATGAAGGACATACGACTTGAGATTAGACTGAATTAACCTTGTGGGGCCAATGTAACAGAAGTGGCATAAGACAGGGAAGGAAGAAGCAAGGTCAGAGTCAGAGATAGACAGAATCAGAGGCCAGAGAGAAAGACTTGAAGATGCCACACTGCTGGCTTTGAAGATGGGCGAAGGGCCAGGCTCCACTGAATGCAGGAGCCTCCAGAATCTGGAAAAGACAGCAAGCACAACGTGTCCTCAAGACCCTCCAGAAGAAACACAGCCCTGCTGCCACCTTCAGATCTTCCATCATTTTGAATTTCTTATCTTCAGGACTGTACAAAAATTAACCTATATTGTTTGAAATAGTCAAGACTGGTGATTTCTTACAGTAACAATAGGAAAGGAATACAGTGGGCTTCGCATGCATTTTCACAATTTCATCTTCCACATGAACCTATGAACAATATTTTTTTTAATTTTAAAGAGAAAACAAAACAACAGAGTTAAACAGAACAAAACATTTCAGAACAGACCACTGCAAGCAATACAGGTCTTCAAAACATAACAATAGGAGATTAACAATGACTACCCTAGGGTCTCTTGTTTTCTTTGAAATTTCTTCGAAATTGAAAAACATTTGATAGATGAGATATCTGAGTCTACAACGAATGGTAAATATCTTAATTTTTATAGATTACATATGAGAATAACATTTTGGATATACTGGCTAAGTTAAAAAATTTATAAAATTGATTTTACCTTTTAACTTTTTTAAAAATGTAACTTCTAGAAATTGTAAATTACATGTGTCTTGCATATATATCTAATGGACAGTGCTAGCCTATAATTTCGTCCTCTACAGTTTTATCATTGTTGAATTTTTAGTTAATTTTACTTTTTAAACTGATAAAAATATAAAAAGTACACATTAATGTGATATTTTGATACATGTGTGCACTGTGTGATACTTAATTCAGGTTAATCATATTTTAGCTCTTCAAATGTTTATCATTTCTTTTATGATGAAAATATTCTAGAATTCTGAAGGTGAAATTCTTCTTCCAGCTTTTTAAAATATGTGATACAAATTTATCTATACTCACATTACTGTGCAGTAGCCCACCAGAAGCTTATACTCTCATGATTGTATTTTTTTTAACATGCCATATATGTGCTTTAGAATGATAACACAGGAAGTGGATCACAGAGAGCTTGAAAAATGCTGCCCCTGGAGAACCATTTAGAAGTTATGACAGTGAATTGGGAAGAGCTGATAGAGGCCTTTTCCTAATGTATTAATTGACATATATATATATTTGAAATATGGTGTGATAATTCAGTACATGTATAGAATGTGTAATTATCAAATTAGGGTAATGAGCATTTCCAGCTCCTTAAATATCATGTCTTTGTATTGAAATTCTTCTAATTTTTTATAAACTGTATAATAAATAGTTGTAAACTATAGTCATCCTTCTACAACTTATTCCTGCTACTTAAGTGTGTTTTGGTGCTTGTTATCTTACCTCCCTCAATTGCCCCTCCACCTCTGCTAGCCTCTAGTGTCCACTATTCTACCATGTGCTTTCATTATATCAACTTTTTTTTAGCTTCCATATATGAATGAGAATGTGCAATATCTGTCTGTCTGTGCCTGGCTTATTTCATTTAACATAATTTCCTAGAATTCCATCCATTTGCCACAAAAGACAGAATTTCATTCTTTTTATGGCTAAGTATTTCACTGTCTCTACGCATCCATCTGCTGTTGGACATCTCAATTGATTCCAAATCTTTGGTATTGTGAATAATGCTGCAATAAACATGAAAGTATACATATCTCTATGATATTCTGATTTTAATTCTTTTGAATAAATACCCAATAGTAAGATTCCTTGATCATACAGTCCGTTTTTAATTTTTTAAGGAACCTCCATACTGTTTTCCATAATGGCTATCCCATTTTATAGTCCCACCAGTTGTGTTTAGAATTCTCAATTCTCTGCATCCACTTCAGAATTTGTTATTTTTGTCTTTGTTATTATAGTCATCCTAACTAGAATAAGATAATATCTCATTGTATTTTTTATTTGCATTCCTCTAGTAATTAGTGATTTTGAATATTTTTCATATACTTGTTGGCTATTTGTGTATCTTTAGAAAAATGTCTATTTAAAAGATCATTTGCCAAGTTTTATTGGAGTAACATATTACAAAAAACATACTATAGAAACCAAAACAGCACAGTACTGCCATAAAAACTCACACACAAGAACAATGGAAGACAAAAAAAATACCCACACATCTACCGAAATAAATTCACACATCATTTTCAACAAAAGCGTATGTCAGAGAAAAGACAGCTACTTCAATAAATTCTGGGAAACCAGATACTTATGCAGAAGAATGAAAGTAGACTCCTAACTCTTACCATATACAAAAATTAAAATGGATCACAGACCTAAAGGTAAGATCTGGAACTATGAAACTGGAAGAAAATATTTCAAGACATTGTTATACAATGACATTTTTGGACACAACTCCAAAAGTACGGACAACAAACGCCAAAATAAATAAATGGTATTACATCAAAGTAAGAAGCTTCTACACACCAAAGTAAACAACAGTAAGAAACAACCCACAGAATGAGAAAAGAAATTTGGAGATAACTCATCTGAAAGAAAGATTAATACCCAGAATATATAATGAACTAAAAAAAAGTCAGGTTATCATCAGAGTTATGAGACACACTTTTGTTCTTTGAGGAGTTTATAGTCTCATCCTAGGTAGGGCTATTACATTGAGATGTGCCTTACAGTGATGATGGTTTTGTTAGGCCAATTTTCCAGAGGGGGAGGTAATATACTGGTGTAACTCAGGAGAGGTCACATTGCTGAGGCAAGACCCAGGAAGAAGCCTGGCTGCCACCCAACTCTAAGATAGATGTGTGCCAAGGAACTTTCCTGTAAAAATTTCATGAGTTCTATACTTCTCCCATACATTATTTCATTGTCTCTTTCCTAGTAGTATTTGGCAGAAAACTCTTAAAATGAAGAAAGTTTGAATCTCTATGATTCCATGTATATAAAGTTCTAAAAAACAGGCAAAAACAAAACTGTGGTTATAGATTTCAAAATGGTGGTTACCTTTGGGAAGGCATTGAGTGGCAGGGAACAGTAGGTTGCTAAAATATTATTCTGATCAGAACAGTGGTTACAAAGAAACGCACAGTGCTAAAATTCATCACAACATACCCTTAAGATTGGTGTACTTCACTGCTTACAAATTCTATCTCTGTGAAAGAAGAGAAAAACTTAAAGATGACTTAGGTAGATAGCATGGTTAAACCTAAGCTTAAACGCCAGACCCATGAATTCACCTTTGACCTTATTAAAAGGGAAGCACTGAGTACTTTCAAGGTATTGGAGAAATTTCAATCAGTATGTCATGAAAATGAGCAAGAAATACCACCCCTCAAAGCCCCATGAACCAAATCAATTCCTATTCTCCCTTGGATACTGAAGTAGTAACATGTAACTTAGGAGTCTGGTTATGACTAAAGGTAGTGTCCATTCAAAATTTTTAACTAGAAAAACATTTAATTTTATAGAACACAGCATAAAATACCAGAATGCTGAGCTCCTTGAAAGATAATTAAATATGTTCCCTTTGCCTACAAAGAGTATTTAGCATGAAAGTCACTGATTTGACACATCAAGTGAGAGCCCTCATGCCAAGGCCCAGAAAATAAAGGGTCCAGTAACTGTCAAGCGCATTAATAGAAACACAGGTCATGGGATATCACCGCATGGGCCATGCACAAAAATGTGACCTGTATATTGGATATAGAGAAATATAATCTCACAGTTACAGATAAGCTAGGAAAGAATGAAGGACTAAAATATAACAACTAGAAATCATGTTTTATCTTAAAGAATCAGATCTGTCAGCTAGATAGAAGGGGCAGCTTGGAGCACAATGCTGCAAATGTATATGGTGTTTAATTTTTAAATGTCCTTATAGAAGACACGAAGAAACAAGAACATTGATATAATTGTTGAAGAAGGTATTGTCATTGAGATCAACTAATGAGCTCTCTGGAAGTGCCCACTTAGAAAAAATAGAACCAATTGAAGCTGAAGATTACCATGCCTAGCAGTAAATCACACACATATGGGCATCCAAACCCTGGGCACACTTTGGGCCTGATCAAAACTAATTATGTCTCTACCATTATGGAATGATGTAGAATACATCTTAGAAACAGGCAACTAAAGAGAGAGAGTGTTGCTTTTCTGGATTCAATTCTAACCAACATGATTTCAACTGACTGGCAGAGTGGACACTCCAAAAACTAACATCCCTTATATCTGCCGTATCTTTTGGACAACATACGCAGAAGGGGAAACAGACCAACATTATTTACTCTAAAGCCAAAGTAAAGGCCACGCATGGGGAAAAAAAAAACGAAATGTGCTTTGCACATACAAAAGAATATTCTATAAACCCTCTATGTGTCAATAAAACAAATATCCTTGGCAAGTATCCTTAGGGCTATTCAGATAAGGGCTAAGCAGACCAACATCTGTCAGGCAAGCTCTACTATAATGTCAGATGAAATGGGAAACCATCCTCCACTGGGGTGTGGAGTAGTGAGGGAGTCTAGAACCTAATTAAATTTTTGTCTATCTGCAAAACTAAAAGAGAACCACTTGCAGTTACATGTCTTGTAATGTATGCCAAACCCAGAAAAATGTCAAGGGTGCCCTAGCATTTGCCTGAGTTCCTGCCTTTCAGTGGACAAAACCAAAATCCTGGTAGAAGAATTTTTTTTGTACCCCTTTAGTAACATGTTCTTGTTGTTTAGGCTTAAACAGAAAAATATATCACAGCTATTGCTGCTGAGAAGAAACGTTGAAACACCTCTTTCCTCAGAGTTAGATCCAAGAGTAAAAACATTATTTAGTTAACATTTACTGGGTGTTACCATATGCCTGTGACTAACCTACTTGGCTTACATAGTCTAACTCATATAATTCTCGTGACAACCCTATAAGTCGGTGTTATTATCACTATCATTTTATGGAAGAGGAAACTCAGTCGCTGAGAAGCTGAGTAGATTGTCCAAGTCGCATACCCCAAATTGGAGAACCAAATTCAAAACTCAGATCCACATTTCCAGGCACCTCTGCAGCAGCTTTAACTGAACACTCGTTCTGAGGCTCTCACATTTGCAAAACCCAAGAAGAAAATGAGGAGACAAGTGTTCCTCCTCCTGTCAGGAAACACCACACTAGGGGAGCTGAAAAAAAAGCACTTCAGAAAAAGGAGATAAATTTGGAAGACAGAACAGAGACAGAGTGGGAAGGTATATATAGAGCATGTGCAGTCTAAAACCCTAAATCTAGGCCGCTGCCTCCCCCAATCCCAGAGCCGCTCAGATGAGGTGGCTCGGCTGGGACCAGAGCATTTC
>RJWT010005452.1:0-30969 GCA_004365215.1 Cuniculus paca | reverse complement strand
CACCCTTTTAGAGAAAAGAAGAAAGGATGACAGACTAGGAGGCAGGAAGACTGGTTAGTTTTCTTTCTTCTAATCGGTTACTGTGTGCAATTCATACTTCAGACACCACTGAGGTCAAGACCAAAAATCATAAACACTGAGAGAGGTTGTGTCTTAGCTACTTTTCCCGTTGCTGAGACAAAATACCCAACACCCAAAGTTAAAGGAGGAAAAGGTTTATTTCAGCTCAGTTTGTAGAAGTTTCATACCTCTAAACAGTCAGCTGGCTCCAAGGCAAGGTAGCATGGCAGGGGGGCATCAAGGAAGAAAAACAAGTCCATGGCAAAGCAGAGCAGGCAGCAAGCAGCAAGCAGCATGCAGTAAGTAACAACGGTAGCAGCAGCAGACTGCCTTTTCCTTGTATCTGTTCGAGACTACCTGCCTTTTGGATGGTACTACCCATACCCAGGGTAGGCCTTCCTTGATCCCAGCATCACATTCTTAACCCCTCACTCCTTAATCCCAGCATCACACACCCTAGATTCATTCACCCCCAAAGAGCCCTATGACCATGTGAGGCTTTGAAGGGA
Source organism: Cuniculus paca (assembly GCA_004365215.1). NCBI lineage: Eukaryota > Metazoa > Chordata > Mammalia > Rodentia > Cuniculidae > Cuniculus > Cuniculus paca. The sequence goes on along the minus strand of RJWT010005452.1, from coordinate 30,400 downwards.
CATCTAGATACAGGCCTTAACCGGCTGTTAATGGAGTATATGATTCCAAAGTCATTACTGAAGGGACTTCTGAATAGGAGAAAGTGAAAAAATATCTTTAACACCACACAACTTTAGTCAAAGAGGTCACCATCTTGCACATAAATGGTAGAGAAATAAATGTGAGGCAAAAGTAGTTTACCTGTGTCTAGCTACTGGGTCCTAGTGAAGTGCAGATACTAGAAAGTTCTCTTGGAGTACAAAGCGGAATCATCTCCAATTCAGACTGCCCTAATCAGTGATTCATGAGAAATGGCAGGGTTTGTTTTAATGATTTCATACAATTTTCAGAAAAATGTTTTAAAAATACTCCTTTAAAAATTTATTTTTCTTGTTATTTATTATTTAGGATTCAGAAAATTTAAAATTTTCAACAGTACATTTGTAGCACACAAAGATTACATTCATTGTAGGGAACTGGTACACGCATATAACATATCTCAATTCTTTTTTTGATCCCCCTTCCCTCTACCTCAGAATTCAAATGTTAATCCAGTCACTACTTCTCCAGTATTTCCTATTTGGTCCATACTCTTCCACATTTTTTCTCATTTGTAGAAAATAAGTAGTGCTTTGTAAATTTGTATGGCAGTTTTGCTCATTTTTTCTTTTTTATGTTGAAGCTAACACACTTATTTTTACAACTTGAATGAAAGTGATCTTAATATGTAATCCCTTAAAGTATTATCTTCATTATCACTTAGCAATTTCTTGTAAAGCTCTTAACATACATCATCTCATTTCACAAGTGCCTACAAGGTACAAATTATCACCATTTTACAGATGATAAAACTGAGACAATAAGAGGTTTATATGGTAATTAGCCTACCATCACATAGTTAGTAAGATTATTTGCTGATTACTCCACTAGATAGTTCTGTTACAGACTCACAAATGACTGCTAAACTTATATACCTCAGAATGCATATTTAGGTCACTCTGAAATAATACATTCTCATTTTTAAAAGCTCGTAAGTGGCAAGATTGCTTTACAGTTTACACCACAGACAATGGAAATGATAAACTAACTCTCTGTACATAGCTTTCCAAATGTCCAACTGTATTTCTCCCCAATAATACTGCAATTCTGATGTCCTGATACAGAATCTTTGTATAAATCAGGAAGTCCTCACTTAAGGTTATTTTAGACCTGGAAGAATTAATTCCGTAATATCAATGCTAGATTTTAGACTGTTTTTAAGCACATCTTTTTTCTCCCTTTTTTCTTTTTGTAGTGCTGAAGACTGAACCCAGGGCCTGTGTATGCTATGCAAGCACTCTACCCATGGAGGTACACCACAGTCTCCTTTTCACTTCTGAAGCACTAGCGACTGAACCCAGAGGTGCTCTATCACTGAGCTGCATGGCCTTATTTATTTATTTATTTATTCTGAGACATGAGCTCACCAAGTTGTACAGGTGGGACTTAAACTTGTGATCCTCCTGCTTCAGTTTCCCTCAATCCTGTGATTACAGACATCCATCACTGCACCCAGCTTTTAAACACATCCTTAGGTTTTTCAACCTTGAATTGAACAGGGTTGCATACAATTATTTATTCTCTAATAAATACCTTGCTGCAACAAAGAGGTATTAAGCATGGAGGGACAATTGTTCAAAAGTTCCAGTGCTTAACAGTATAATTGTGAGGGCCAGGGATTTAGCTTAGCGGCCTAAGCATCTGCCTGGTAAGTGAGAGGTCGTGAGTTCAATCCCTGGTGCCGCCAAAAAAAAAAAAAAAAAAGAAAGTATAAAAACAGTATAATTGTGAAGACTATGTTCAGTAACTGATCCATAGGATACCCACACCTCCCTTCAGGCCTCACAGAACCTGCAGCTTGTCTTTGTATATAGTTTTGATTCACCTTTCCCTCCCCCAAAATTAAGTTTTTTATGTAATACATATGTGTCTTACATAAATCTCTGTATTCCCAAGTCCAGCAGAATACCTGGACCAGAGCAGGTGCTAAATAAAAGATGAAATTAATGAGACCTATGAGTACTGTTTTTGCTACTGTTCAGATCAAACAGATAATGCAGCAGGTTGAAATTTTAACCTACCAACTAAAGAAATACCGATTTTTAGGTGAAAGATCTAGAAAGGAAAGAAAATAAACAAAGCTAGTAAGTAACTAGGTGACTCATTAGAGAATGAAAAACATTTGTGATTCACCAGGTACCAATAAATCACTTAACCACAATGACTAACAGGAAGAAAAAAAAATATAAATAATATATACACCGAGTTGACCTTATTTTCAAAATCAAAACATCTGTGTATGGGGGAGAGTTGTATAAGCAACAATAACAATATACAATTTTTAACTTAACTTTAAAATCTGTGTTTACATTTATTGCTGTCCTCCATAGCAATCAATAAAAAAAAGTGAAAAAAAAATTGATTTGACAAGACTCAACTCTAACACAAACTACTGTGACTTTTCAATGGCATTAAATAAAAAAAATTTTAAAAGGAAAATTTGCCTCAACTCCAGTATTAGCTATGAGTTAATGTTGATAATTAATATCCAGAAACACAAGCATAGATAGGTTTTACATCTTGCTTCTAGATACATTTCACTTAAAGACCTCAAATCATTTCAGACACACAATTAAGAGTCTCTTCTTAAAAATCTCCAGAGAATGAGATGTGCCAACCTCCCAATGCAGCTCATTTAATACATGCATTCAGTCAAGAGGAAATTGATCTAACACATTGATTAAAATAATGTGTCGAATAGATCTGTGGCACTGAAATCCAATAAGAAGTCAACTTTTCAGATTAGTATATTGATGAATTGGATATTCTTAAATAATTTAGGGGAAAACATCTGACTCCATATTAAACTTAAAACTCCAACGTTCCTTTAAACTCAAAAGCTAAAAACTGTTAGCAGCACAATCTAGTCAGGGAATAGATAAACACCTCACATTTAATATCTAAAGTAAATGCTAAGATCATGATCTACTTAAGATATTAAAAGTGACCTCACATTTTGCTTTCTAAATGATTAGAAACCCCAGCTGCAACTATCTGATTTGATATTTTTAATAGTGGAGACCTAGCTTTTTTCCACCTGGTATATGGCCAGAGGGAATAGAGTTAAATGTATAGCTTCAAGGATTAACATAAAAATACCATTATTTCTCCCACTTTGCTGTGTATCAGTTCACATGTTTTAATGTCCCTTGTTCTGTAGTAACATTCAAAATGGAAACATCTAGACAGGCCTTAAAATTGGAAGCATTTCATATATAAAAATCGATCCAACTCAAAATGAAAATTAAGTGGGGATTAGAAATGACTTTTTCCTCATGGACTGCTTCTTCCATACTCTTTCCCAAACCAGATTCTGACAGAATGGTTAGCTGGTTCACTAACCAAGCAGCTGGCTTTCCAAAGAGAATGTTACATTATTTTGAGTCACTGCATGGTATCACTGGCCCTCAAATTTCTAACTTGTAAGTAAGGACTTTTGCTTTTTTTGGCAACAGAATCCACCAAATTGGTTTGCATGTTGTTGGCTATGTGCTGTTTTCAATCATAACAGAAGGTTAGTATTATGTAGTAGAACTCAAAGTTTTCCAAATTTTCCTTTGTAATTATGCTTAGAAACTAAAGGACAAAGAAGAAAGAATTCAAAGAAAAGCTGTATACCAGATATGGATGGATGAGGCTCATAACAGGTCAAGATATGTGTTTTACCAAAATAAGGCCTTATCAAAGAGATATTGGTGTCTGCTCAATGATTAACTAAACCTTGGGATTTTTTCTGTTTGCTGCTCATGTGTTGGAATAAGGAAAATAAGGTAAAAGATTACTTCACGTTTTCTATTGTGAAAAACTAAGTGGTAACAACATGCATCTGGAACAAACTGCCACCGTGGACTCAGACTAAACATTATTACTCTCTCCAGAGCTGGGGTGAGATTACTTTCACTTACTTCACTGAACAGAAGTGGGGCTCTGATTGGACAGGCAGCCAACAGGATTTCCCAAACTTATCTATTTTGACTAAATTGAAAAGTTCTAGCCTTTAGTTCATGAAAAGTTCTAAGACTGAAGCAGGTTGGTTTTACTAAAAACAATCGTATTTTTCTCATAGTATTCTGTTCCTTCTACCTTGAGTCACAACCGTTATTCTAAATACCTTCAGTGTTATTTTTTCTCCATTATTATCACCATCACTTCATTTAATAACTTACTGCTATAGCCGTGTTTTGGATTTTGCCTCTTAGAACTTCACCATTTTAAAACTCCAGTGGCCATACTCTCTGTCTGCAGTTTCTAGCATTCTGCCTATTCCAAACATCCTAATCTAATTAGACTTGGACAAGACTTGTAACCTTGGACTGGATATATAGCTCAATGGTGTAACACTTGCCTAGTACACATGAGGTTATGGGTTCAATCATGAGCACAACAGAAAAAAATTTAAAGGTTTTTTCTTGAAAAAGACATCTAGTCTTTTCGTAAGTCTTCTCATTTTCCTCCCACTATTTTCAGCCTTCTTTTAACCTTATGCAACTCCATGTTCCATTGCTAGAACTACTGTCATTGTACTCTTAGCCACTGTTGCCCATCGTTTGTCCCTTACTTTGCAAAAACCCTACAAACTCCTCTGTTCCTCTGATTCTCATCACCATAATTTCGCACGGAGGTCTGACAATATTTTGTAGGATTTGTGGCACAATGATTGATTTCCGTTCTGCTGCTGAGCCTAGTGGTATATATTTTACCTTTATAACAAAAATTGAAGTTTTCAGACAGCTGCTTCTCCAGTACTTCAGAATAACTCAGAAGCTGCACCTCTTTTGATGCCCACTTTTACAAGCAAACTGCTGACGTTTTTTCAAGGTAAGGTACCATATTTATTGTAGTACTTATACATTTCTTAACTATTCAACATGTATGAAACTTAACCTACATTTAAAAGTTAGGATCTTGCCTTTAAAAAAAGTACCATCAATTAAATGTGTCAAGCTATTTCTCCATAAATTCTATGATTTTTCATTACAATTTTGCATAGCAGCGATTTTCAGAAATGTGCATGTCACATAACAGCAGAATTAGCACATTACAAAAAAGTAATCTGTAAAGACACCCATACTCAAATGCCCCAATGGCTCATCTTCTTTGCTGAAAATAGAGCAATTCTAGGGGAGAATTTTGTTTTCTACAACTAACAAAAAGCCTGCGATTTGATGGATTAAGGAACAGTACTTATCAGTTATCCAGTAAAATTCTTTCACTTCCTTCCAGAATATTGGAAAGGACAAATCCCTATTTTAAATTCCGAATTTGTAGTCATATTTTCCACATCAGTTGCATGCACCACACAGCTACTTTGATGAGTGACTCTGTGCCTTATTTCTCACAATGAGAGAGATAAGAATGTGTAAAATGTACAGTGTTAATGGAGGTGTTGATAAGAAAAAGGGAAAAAGCCTAAATAAAAGCAGGTGCAATTAATCAGATGTGCGTAGTGATGTCTAAACTTCATGTTTGTAACTATCACATTTTTTACTGAAATTATCGAGGAAAAGTAACTGTCATTGCAAACATGAAACTCGGTTCCAACGCCCCCCGTTTTTTAATTGTTGGGGACCAAATCTGGAGTGTCACAAAATAGGCGAGTGCTCTGCACTGAGCTATTGCCATCCATTCCCAGTCTCTGCCACTGTTTTTTGGGGTTTTTTTGGTACCGGTAATCAAACTCAGAACCTTGTGCTTGCCAGGCAGGTGCTATGCCACTGAGCTAAAAATTCCCAGCCTTGTTGTTGTTTTTTATGGCACTTTTTTCTTTCTTTCTTTTTTTTAAAATAAAAACAATGAAGTGATTCTTTAGGAAGCTAACTACTGCAAATATATAAGAGACAAACTCACTGGTATTACCATGGGTTAGAAAATTTCTAAATGTCTCCTTGCGAATTGTTTTTTGCATCAACTTGTAACTCAAACATAAAAATATATTTTCATTATTTTATAATTTCAATATTTTATAATTTCATTATTTTATAATTTTGTACTTTTTAAATCTAAAAATCTCCCCTCCAATTTGACTCTCAATAATTTGGGGAGAATGCTTAATGGTTTGTATTCTAAGTAGACCTATACTGTGGAAGTCTTTCAGCTAACATCATGACATATCTCAGAGAGGCAGGGTGATACAGAGGCTACAGTGTGAGCCCTAGAGCCAGAAAGACCTAAGTTAAAAGTTCTCTTAATGTTTCAAAACTCAACTCCCTCATCAGTAGAAAAGACCAAAAGAAAACACCCCCCCAATAAAACGAAAAACTCAAAACCAAGACGAAAGTATCCACACCTCGTAGAGTTGCTGTGAGGATCAGGCGAAATAATGCAAGTAGAGCACTTATGGGATATAAAAATGTCAGTTATTACTGCTACTATTGAAAATAAATCTGTTATTTTCCTGAACATAAGATGGAAAGGATCACTCTACTATGCTTTTCAGGTCTAGCAAATGGATTAATAAGGAAGAGAAACCCAAATAAATATAAAAATTCACAATAGACTTTGGAAAGCTTGGCAAGATGCAGCAATGGCAGTTCTTACACTGAATTTTAACTGTAGATTAATTTTCCTTTTGTACAATACAAGATTAATTCTTAAGTGCTCACTTAAAAATCTTACTATACTAGACAATGTTTTCTGCATGGTTTATCTTCTCAGGCATGAAGAACTCCTGAGAAGTAGAATATGCAGGTGCAGACACAAAGCCCAGCTTCATCTCTATCATTGTGGAAAGTGACTGTATCATGGGACAGAGTCCTGTGCTCCTCCACAGCACTTACAATCTAGGGAAAGTGATCTCCTAGAAATACAACGCTTCTTAAATATCAAAAACATTTCACATAAAGCAAAAAATAGCAAAGTCTGAAAGCTGAAGTTTGGTTGAATAGAGTTCAGAAGAAGCTAAAGAGTTTGGTCAATGAGACCTTGGCCACAAGTTAGTAAGGAGCTAAGTCTCTGGGTTCTCTGGTTTTCTCTTAGACCCAGCTGTGTACTGGTGTTTTGCAAAAATTAAAGGTACTTTAAATCATCCTAGTGATTCTATGTTGATTTCTTTTATGATTCAGTTCTCTTCATTAAAACTTTAAAAATTTATAGAGTCTAAAATAGATGAGAAGTACAAACACTTTAATATGGCATGGACCAGGGGTTCTAAAACTAGTATAAAGGCTTTTTTTTTTTTTTTTTGGTCCCAGGAATTGAACTCAGGACCTTATGCATACCAGGAAGGGCTTTCTTCAGTGGAACAAAAAATGTCAGAGACCTTCAGTTATAACTTAATTTTATTATGTTAATCAAATACCTTCAAGGGCAAAATTATAAACCATAACTTTAAAATAAAGTGAATTTTTAAAGAAAACTTAAAAAAAATTAAAATCTACAATACTGAAGTTTTATTAAGACCAAACTGCTGACATTTGGTTTCCTGTATAAAATTATAGCCTCAGTACCAGTTCTACATTTTATGTGTTTCAGTATTTGACTTTAATGCTGGTAAAGAATACTTGCTCATAATTACATAAAACATTAACTTTGAGGATGGTTCAGAATGATTTGGCCTAATTAAGCAAACTTCTATAAACAATCCAAAATGGCAATTTAATGTATCCATTGATAATTTTATAAAACCATGCTGTCCATGAGAAAGTTAAAAATATAGCATTGCTAACTAAAATTTGGATCAAATGTCTACTTTGATAACACTGATAGTGGAAAGAGAAACATTTTCGCTTGCATGGAAACTAATATACTATTAGTGATCTGTTGTCCCTGAAGAGATACAAACAGGATTCAATACACCTGGCTTGAATGATACACATTTTCTGAGTTCAGTATGTCTCTCTACTATTAATTAAACCTGGTAACTCAACTTAAGTCTCTAACTAAGCTGCTGTGAAGACTTCAGTTATATAGAAATCATTTGGCTTCAAATTGTAAATATACTAAGTGCTAATGGAAACTGAGTCACAAGGCAGTTCTCAGCTATAAATTGGCCTTTAAGATGATATGGATAATACCCTTATATAGTTTTAGAATTATCATCAAAACAGACTAAAATTTTAAAAGTACATACAGAAAATTTCCATCCCCCTAAGAATGTATATTTGAATCCTTAAGAAATAAGCAGAGAAATCAATCGATAATGATAATGAAGGATACGGGTAAAAGCAAATGCTGTAGTTACAATATGAAGCCAAGTCAGAAGAGAAGTCGTTGCAGTTATGGAGAGTTTGCGCAATCCAAAGAGTACAGATAGAGAAGTAGTGGGAGATAGTGTCAAGAGGGAATGAGCAGGCAGAACACTGGATACGTAAGAAACAAAAAGCCATTAAAGACTACAAAAAACTAGCATTGGAAAAGAAATTTTTGTCAAATATAGTATCAGCTTAAAGAGGGTGCAGAAAGAGTATGCATCCCTCCAAAATATTAGTTTAATTAACAACTGGACTATTTTGTTCTAGCTTAAATTATGTGTGGCAAAAATTATAAAGAACCCTACAAAAATTTTGAAGCCAAATATGTTAAACAGTCATTTGCAGAGACAAATAGTAGGATTTACTCTAAAATGTTTTAAAAATTTTAGTAAAAGAGTATTATTGTAATTGTTACCATATGTGAAAATTGGATTATCTTCCATGCTTAAAAACAAGTCAACATTTTTACAATATAGTACAATAAGTGAACACAGACTATAGTAGTTTGTAAAAATTCTGACTTTTCATCTATTTATATTTAAGGAATTTCTTTTCACTATTATTCAACAAAAATCTTACACTGTATATTCTTTTATAGAATTGCCAGGTCAGTGAACAATACTGTCAGAGCATGTAACCTCAAAGTTAAATGTGTGAAAGCTACTTTAATCTTTAACTTCTTCACCAATGAAGCCAGTGAGCACCCATTTCAAATAAAACACACTGTTCAGTCATGAGAATTTTCTCTTTTCATAAGGTAACAAAAGTCATTAACACACCTACTTTTAATTACCCTGGCTAGATTCTTTAGCATATTAGTGCCAAACGTAATATAATTAAAATCTAAGTACCGCATGTTAAACCTATTGTATAAAATTGGCTCCATTTACTTCCATATAACCAGCCAAAGGCTTTATAATTTGCAATAGCTCAACCCTTTCCCACACATTGGTAATTGTACAAAGTCTAGGTTTTAAGGGACTAAAAATAGCTACATGTTCCTTTTAAAAAAACTAAGTTACAATTTAATTGTTAAATCTGAATTACCTAGGTCTTAAGTTCCATTTTAGAAATTATGAAATCAAAAGACTAATTCTTCCTTTGTCTGAAAGATCATCTTTATATCATTCCATTTGAATGAAAGCCTGGATTTTCTTTAAAAAATGTATTGTGAAAACACTAGTAAATTAAATTCTTTTTGGTGTTCATTTGCAAGTAGTTATTCCAGCTAGTAAATTTTGGTTGATATTTTGGTTGTTAGTCAAGTTGCAGGAGTTTTGGAGAGGACCCAAAATAATGAGAATAGCTTATTTGTGGACTATTATAATGTATCTACTTCTAAAGACATCACAAGGATTGACTATCCTCTTGTGAGTACAGTGCCTCTTAGTGAGTTTTAAAGGTCTATGGGACTTTGTTGTATTTTTTCCAGTACTGAGGATTGAACCCATGGGCTCTTCTATGATAGGTAAGTGCTCTACCACTGAACTACATCCCCAGCCCTTTTTTTGTTTGTTTTTTTTTGTTTTGAGACACAGGCTCATTAAATTGCCCAGGCTGGCCTTGAACTTGTGATCCTCAGTGTCTTCAGTAGCTGAGGTAACAGTCATGTGCCACTGTGCTTGGCTGTAACAATCAAAAGACTTGTGGGCTAGAAGTATTTTTTAAGGAATGTAACGCTGAGGTTATAATGCAATTTAAAGGGAAAGCATTCTCTATAAAACTGTCAGTTTCATATACAGTATTAGTTTGCAGAGCCAAATTGATATATAAAAAACAAAAATTGTAATGATTGGAGCTGACTTTTTTCAAATATTTTTCAGTATATTAAATATAATTTAGCATATGTGCCTGTGGTTTTGTTTGTTTTTTTGGTAGCAGTGCTAGGATTGAGCCTAGAGCTCAAAGATTAGAAAAGTGTTCTACCACAGAATTACAACTCCACTATCCTTTTTTTCTTTTCATAGAAGGCTCTCTGTAAAGATAAAAGTTTATTTCTAGATACCAAGCTCATTTATATTCTAATTCATGGGATAAACACTGACCTTAAAAGGCTGGATCACAAAATATATTTCATAAGCACATTATCTATGAAATGAAAACAAGCAAACTAATTATCAGAATATATAGGCAGAGGACATGAAAGTGGCTATTTCTGGGGTGCAGGACTAGGAGAAATGGAGAGGTAGACCACCATACAAGTAGTACTAAAAATATGGAATTAATCAATAAGCTGATACAACTAAAAATTTTTTAATGTGAGTTCAGGTATTATTATGAAATAACAAAACTGAATTTGATAAATCTCTACCAAAACCAGGAAGTGCACAAACATACATTAGGCAATTAAATTGGAGCATTTTATAGTTTCTTTCTAATTCCAGAATTCATAATTCCATGTATAATAACCTATCTTTGAAAGTATACTTGTAAAGAACAGAGATTTTTAATAAAACTCGATAGAAAAATAGAGCATTTAGTCTACATTTAATTTTTCTAAAAAACATTTATACCTATGAAGTACTCTATTACTTAAAAAGTAAATATTCATTTCCCATGTCTTTTTTGATCACTGTCATGGGACTAAACTTCCAAATGAGAAAAACATACAAACAAAACTAGCCACATCACCAACTACCAAGTGAATTAGTCTCACTTCCTTAGAGCCACAGTATGCACTGCACAACTACCATTCTTTTCTGTATCTATATCTGTATCTATACCTTGCCTCTTTCAAGCTGAACAAAGCAAGAACTCTAAATAAGACCATAAGACCTTTAGAGCTGGGGAAAAAGCAGATTTTACCTTTTCCCCCCTAAACTGTTTTGGTGTCAATGTTAAAAGTTGCAACACACTGTAATGTAGGTTTTACTTTCTTCAGAGGAAATTATCTACAAAACTACATTCTTTCACATGCTTTTATTCAGTTTAAAAACCTGTTGCTTGACATAACAAATCTCAAACTGGGGGAGGGAGGAAGGAAATGAAGCTCGACAACAACAAAATAAAGTTGCTCTGCTATGTTGAGGCTGCCAGGCTTTTTGTTACTCTACTTGAGAGTAAATGTGCCTTGTCTGTAAAGAGTGCTGCTTCAGCAATCCCAAATGAATTTTAAGCCTGTGTTCCATATTTTCGCCTTTGTAAGTTTAATGTATTCAGCAACACTAAACTGACAATTTAAATAACTACATTTTTAAACAAACGAAGCATTGATGTTAATGTATGAAAATGGTCCAAACCCCTGGGAGTCTCAGTTCCCACCATTGTTTATTCTGACAACAGGATATAATTGCTTACTTACTTGGCAGCAAACTTAACCATCTGCTTGCTTGCATGGTCTCCCACTGCAACAAGAGCCTGGACATGAAACTGCTGCTGACGTAGGACTAAGAAACACTGCTTCCCTGAATAAGACAGAAAGAACACAAGTGTGTTAAAGACACACTACTTTAGGTCTTACAAAGAAGAAAAATACTTCTCTACTTTTAAAATCAGGCCAACATTTACTACATTCATCAGGCATATACACAAAAGTATCTGCTGGCTTCCACAGCCAAAACACTGACATGCAGTTGAAAAGCTGTAGTTAAAGAAATTTAAGTTCCTATCATGAGTTACAAAAAATGCTTTTAACATGTTCTTCATGAGAACACAAGCAAATTACTATTAAACAAATTTCAAGTAATTTCAGATTACTTTCAACATTCTTTCAGTCAATAGCTACTATATTCTACCGGCAAAGGCACTGGTTGGCCTACCGTGAAACTTCAATGATGCAGCCAAAAGTGCTAATAAAGTGCCTAACAAGACCACAAGCATTCTATGGGGGTGGTCCACCTATATTATTCCTAGCAAAGTGCATTTTAAAGCGTATTTAGATTGACAAGCTAGTTCTTTACATCTTTTATTTTCCTTCTATATAATCTTCCCAATCCATCTTCCATAATAGTCTCATATTTTTAAACTCTGAATAATTTACTTCTGTTTATGAAAGATCATTCTCTTCAAACTTTATAACCTGTTTTATTTTTATATATCCCAGGCCTGATTTTCCTTCCTTTCATACAATTGCCATCACTTATTTTTAACCTGAAAAATATTGCTTGTAATAGATTTCAATCATTATGTATCCTTGTGATATCCCTTTTCCTCTAAAGCATATTTTTAAAGCCTCTGATTAAATTCGAGAAAATGACTTCCTCATAAAAATGAGTTAAATCTTTTCGAGATCATTTTTCTCATCAGATTGTCTTGCAAAACATCAAAAGATTATGACTTTTAAACTGAGAATTATCTTTTACAATAAGAATTAACCTTGCAAAAAGAAAAAAAAGCACGAATGCAAGCTAATTTATTTTCAACACAGTATTTTGAAATGCAAATCAGTTAGTGATCATGAATTTAAAAAAAGGCTGCAAACAAATTGTCAACATTGACTCTGGAGTCATGTATGATCGACAGGTTTTCATCATTAGAAAAGAATTTTCCCTTTTACTCTTGAGTATGACTCAGTCCCAAAATAAAACCTTTTTAAAAAAAAGTGTAAACAAATTCAGAACGATTTAAGACACTGGATTGTAAAAACTGGCACAGAGGAACTTGCAGGTGGATCAAAATTACATGATCTTAAGAACTATGACTGAAATCACAGCCAGACACTACCCTCCTTAGAATACAATGCTAGGCAGAAGTGGAAGAAATGTGCATACGGCAGTGCCAGGCTAAGCTGGGATTTAGTCAGAATATTTTAGTGGCCTCAGAGAGAGGCAACCCAGACCTAAAACTGTATTACAAAGCTATCCTGTGATGAAATTCAGTAATCAACTCCAATGCCGTACAAAGACCCTGAGACCACCAACGGTTCGCAAGGGAAAATGTCTATGGGTTAGCAGTAGGGGGTAACATTTACTTTAATGTTTTGGTAGAGAGTAAAGGCTTTGAAATCAAAAGACCCAGGGCATGCTATCACTTTTTATGAAGAAGCCTGTGGGAAATTATTAAACCACTTTCTGTATCAACTCTGCATCTGTAAAATGAAGAAAAAATAGCATACTACTCACAGGGTTTTCTTAAGGTTTTACAGTCATGAGGATTACATAGTATGTTTAAAGTCAAAGGGCAGTCCCTTTAATGTTAACTATTAACTAATATTTGTTACAATTAATGGCCCCACTACTATTGGCCACTTATCTGAGGAATGATTAGCATTCCTATTTTATAGTTTGGTTTCTAGGTATACAAATACTATACTGGGTGTTAACAACACAAAGGTAAATATTTGCTAGACACTCAAAAAAGCTTATAAATGAAAAAATGATAAAGCCATATATGAAGCATAATCCCAATTTTATCTGTGGAAGAAGTGTCCTAAGATTGACTGTAAAGCCCCACCTCACTCCCTCTCCAGAACAGTAAAAAAAATGGAACTCAGTGTTAAACTATAGTGGAAAGAACTTTCTAAATTTGAGAATCACAGAACATCTATATACAAAAAATGAAAGAAAAAACACCTAGATTTGCTGAATGACTGTATTGGTTACTTGTTGCTGAGACAAACACCTGACACCAAAGTGAAGCAAGGAAAGTTTTATTTAGCTCACAGTTTCTGGAGATTTCAGTCTATAATCAGCTGGGTCCAAGGCAGGGTGGCATGGCACAGGGACAGCACTTCAAGGCAGCAGCCAGGGCAAAAGAGCAAAATCCAAGCCACTTCTCTACCCTCAAATTGTACACCGGCCCCCCACCCCCCTTCAGGGTGGATGTAACACAAAATGTCCTTGCCATCCTTTGCACAGGATGAGGATATTCACAAAGTAAGAACCATGGCTCCCTGCTGAGTCTCTCAGTTAAACTTCTTAACTGTGCAAGTTGACACAATGTATTAACCATAACAATGACATAATTTACATAAGAACTTATATTCAATAACATAAAGCTCTAAAGATTTATGAGAAAAGATCATTGAGATTCCCATGGGCAATAGACTAGAACAGATAATTTGAAAGAAAACCACAGCAATATAAGGAATAAAATATTACTGATAATGAAAGTAACATAAGTTGAAGCAAACAGTGATGACATTATTTACCTTGAATAGCAAGGATTTTTAAAAAATAAATGCTCCATCATAACTTACTGATTACAAAGTAAACTTGAGCAATGTTTTTAGAGAACAATCTGGCAACTGGCATTAAAGGCTTAGAAACAGTCTCTTGACTCCATAAATACATTTGTTAGAATGTATGTCAAGGGAATTAAATATGGATATATTACCTAAAAGAACGGGAATTCTATTATCATTCACATTATGTTTATGTAGTACTCATTAGTAGAGAAGAAGTATGTGCAACTCCAATATTATAGTCTCCAAGCTTTTGGTTTTAAAGCACTTTGAAATATTAGAGCTTTAATGGTCCACTTAAAAGGATTTTCCAGACTCAAAACAAAAAACTCAGCACTGGATTCCTGTTATAGAACTGTCAACTACAACTACTTCTATCAAGTACTTTGGAAACCAAGTTCTTGCCATATATCATGGTAGTAAACACAAATGTTCTTTGGTTGAGGTTAGTGACACATTTCACTAGATGATTTGCTTAGTTCAATGTTTTACAAGCCACTGTTTCACACACACTAGGAGCAGTGTGCACACTTTTTGAACAAATTTAAAAACAAAGGATGTGATCATGCTTGAAAATGCATATTTCTTTCTGGGAAGAATTGTAAGAAACAGCAGTGGTTATTTGTGGACTAAAATTTTGGTGAGATATGAGACCTCTATTTTATATCTTTCCACATTACCAGTAATTTTTTTTTTAATTTTAAAGAAGATAAAACCAACGAAAATAAAACAATAAAACCAATCAAAATAAATCAGTGTAAATGATACAGGACTTCAAAACATTATGAAATGAACAACAGTTACCATAATGCCTCTTCTTGTCTTCAAAATAGCTGCAGAGACCTTCAGACATAGTAAAAATCAAACAGAACAAAACAGAATAGAAACAATAAAAACAAAACAACGAATGCAATAAAGGACTTCAAAACAAGACAATAGTAAATTCAAAATGGTTATCATAATGTATCTTGCTATCTTTGAAATAGCTGCTCATGCCATTGGATGTAACAAAATCAAACAAAAGAGAATAAAACCCAACCCAACAAAACAATGAAAATGATACAGGACTTCAAAACAAGACAATAGGGAAGTAACAATGGCCACCACCCTCAGAAAGAGACCCCCCCAGATGCCACACTGCATACTGCTATTCTCTGAACAGATGATCAGACCATGGGCCCTAGACCTGCAAGGTCAGTGAAACACCAAAGCACCACAAGCATCCAATTGCATTTCACCTCAATAGCTATCATCACAGCCTGTGTTTCTCTGGATCAGCTGGTTGCTTACTGGGTGAGGCAGGGGAGGGGGATGATTGGTACTTCTTGTTTGCCAGCCCAAGCACAGGAAGGGGCTGGGGTCTGGCTGTCCCCCACAGCACTGGCGGCCCACACATGGCACTAGTTTACAGTGGGGGCTTGCTTCTTGGTGAGGCCTTGTTCTCTCCCCCCAACAGACTGCGAATGGTCTATTACCAGAATTTTTACATCCATTTATTTTTTTATTTTCAGAAATAAATATTTCATTTCTCCATTTAGTAAAAAGTTCTATTGTATTAAGTATAGGAACTTCAGAGGACAGATTAAGTCAACAGTTAAATACTACTCATCTTTCTTCTTGCAACCTTGTAACACAGAAGATAGTTTATAGAAAGGGAAAAAAGAAATCAATGCTTCAAGCAAGTGAGTGAATTTACTATTTTTAGAATTTAGCTGTTAAGTTCCTAACACTTGAAATTTTATGTTGCATTTTGGTTAAGCTTTTAGAAAAGGTAGTTTATTTCTTAAATTCAGAGTAGTGTTTTAGAAAAATGGGAAGTTCAAAATCATCTTTTACAGAAGCAAGTACAGTTTACTGTCATCTCTATTACGGTGATGACTCAGCTGTGAAGTGATTCTTCATGGAGAACTAGGTTATCTGAGATGGGAGGCGAGTGTATGCTTTCATTTCTTCCCAGTATCTTTTGGCTTGGTAAGCTGATGAATTCACTATGTAGGCAATGGACTTTCTAATATTCAACATTAATATTTTCCTACATTATTTATATAAAATCAATTAGGGAATAAAACAAGACTTAAATATTTTAAAGTATTTCTAATTTATTGTTTCCCCTGAAATGCTGTCACATGAATACAAATTAAAAGTTCACACCTTTGGTATTAAAAATCTTTTAACTGGCTTCTAAAAAACCTAGTTATTTTGGAAGTATATGTAGATTTTTCAGGAGGAATAATATGAAAAGAAAGTATTTTGTGGCAATGACTTTCATATAGTACTATGTGTAAAATCTGAAGGAAACTACAGGCATTCCAATTGCAGTCTTTCAATGTGGACACTGAAGCTCATACGCTTTTACACTTGAAAGAAACTAATTTTAAGCATACCATTAAGATTAAAAATCTCTCCCTGCTTTTATCTAAAACATTTTAGGGATGAATGTACTGTAAGAAATCTGGCTTTAATTTTTAAAATGTTTAAAATACTGCTTTTAAGAAAAACATAAACGTTTGTTATAGAAAGACTTTTTTAATTTAGTAAGCCTCTGTCATACTCGTGACACTAAAATTTTACACTTCTATTTCTTTATTCATGATTTCTCAGAGCTTTGCTCTACTTAAAATTGCCAGTATGGGTTGGTTCACGTCTAACTTTTGCACCTCTGGATGTGTTTCTAACTTCTAGACTTTCATTCAGCACATGAATGATTCTAAGTAAGTCATATTTATGGGCATAATTTTTCCCATTTAAGCTTTAGGAAGAAAGGAATAATAACAATTAGGTTTCTGTAAATTCAAAGAATGTTTAGTTGTTTTAAAAAGATAATGTGAATTTCCAGGAATAAAGAATAATGACAATCACTACTGGCAAAGATATCCTGGAAAAAAATGGTACTGTGACACCCAGGTGGGACCAGAGTTGAGTATAGTGCTTTGGAAGATAAACGGGTATTAGAAGTTTTAAAGAAACATGTACCCATCCTTCAGCAATTTCACTTCTAGATGTCTATTTTGGAGAAATACACCTATGCAGATCTGTAATTAGTATCATGAAAGGACTTCCCCACAAACATTGTTCCCCCCCACAAACATCATTAACTGAGTATTTTTTAAAAAGTTGTGAAATAATATATAAAGTACAAAGTAAAAACTCACACATCAAAAACAAAACTGTTGCATTAAAAACAAAGATTTGGAAAAGCACTGGACAAATTAACAAGAATGAATGCAAGGATTAGGACAAGTAGTAGAATTCACCGAAAATTTCATGTGAAAGTACTTACTGTATTATGTGGGTAACTAAGTACGGGTTGAGTGTCCCTTTTCTGAAATATTTGGAACTGGAGTGTTTTAAATTTCAATTTTCCCCCAAATTTTTGAGTATCTGCATATAAATAATTATACAACTTGGGATGGGACGCGAGTTAAAAAATGAAATGTGCCAGGTATGGTGGCGCACACCTGTAATCCCAGCACTCAGGAGGCTGAAGTAGGATCACTATGAGTTCAAGGCCAGCCTGGGCTACAAAGCCTGAATTACACAGGGAGACTGTCTCAAAAAGGCAAAAAGATAAAAAAAAAAAAAAGAAAGAAAGAAAAAGGAGAAAGAAAAGAAATGTGCTTATGTATCATATACATGTTATACACATAAGCTGACAGTGATTTTACACATTTTAAGTAATTTTGTAGGAAAAAAAGTTTTATGGTATGGATTTTTCCACTTGTAGTTTCAGGTCAATGTGCAAAAAGTTCTACATTTTGGAGTAGTTCAGATTTCAAATTTTCAAATCAGGAATGATCAACCTGTACTATAACTTAAAAAAGCATAACAATGATAAAAACCAGATATACAAAATCATAAGACTGAAAGGAAAAATAGCACTTTATTTAGAAAATTTCACTTGCATCTTTAGTAAATTGTGCTTATTCTGAAAATTCTAAAATGGTATATAAAAAGAAATTCATTTCTATAAATCGTGATTGCAAAAAATTGACTCTTGTCATTTGTGGCAGTGATATTCTGTAAAGCTGCCATAGTAATGAATTAGCAAACACTGAATCCCTGCTCCAGGAGGAAATATAGGGTTAGGTTCCTTTGTGTCTATGGTCATAATATTTTTGTCAACTGAACAATACACAACCCTCTTTTATGCTTCTATTTATTTAATATATAGTGTTGGCTACGCACACAGGTGTTTTCTCTGAAGGTGCAGCACAGCTTTTTTGTGCTTAGGACATTTTGAAAAGACACTTGTTGTGGCCAGGTGTGGCAGGGCGCTCCTGTAATCCCAGCACCCGGGAGACTGAGGTAGGAGGATCGTTCCAAGTTTGAGACCAGCCTGAGCTAGAAAGTGAGCCCAAGGCCAGCCTGAGCTGCATAAAATTGGTATGAATGGAATAATATTTGTATTTGGGTAATTATTCAAATTCAAGCAAATAGATTGAGTGCATTTATAGAATTTTTATTAATTATATTAGTAAAAAGACTTATAAAAATGATTAGATCCATTTGTACTTCCAGTGGTACAAAGTACTGAGACAGTCATGTATGTACCACCAGTGGTTCAGGTCTGTGGGAACTTGTTAAATGGCAAGAACCTGAAATCAGGAAACTCTAAGATCAGGAGCAAGACAAAAATGTCCATTATCGACCTCCTGTTCAATATAGTTCTCAAAACATTAGTCAGAGCAATCAGCCAAGGGGAAAAATAACTTGATATGACAGGAAAAGAAGATATCAAATTAACATTATTTTCAGATGACATGATCCTCTATACAGAAGACCCAAAAAATTCCACCAAAAGACTCCTAGAATTAAAACCAAATTCAGTAGCATAGCAAGATGCAAATCAATATACAAAAATCACAACTTTCCTGCACACCAATAATAAACTCACTAAAAAAGAAATTAAGTAAATAATATCTTTGACAATAGCATCAATAAAAATTGAGTAGTTAGAAATTAACCTAACCAAGGAAGTAAAAGACCTCTACAATGAAAACTACAGTACACTGAAAAAGGCGATCAGAGAGGACCTCAGAAAATGGAAAGGTATCCTCTGTTACTGGACAGATAGAATAAATACTATATATTCAAAATGGCCATACTTCCCAAACTGATATATGGATTTAATCACAATCAAAATACCAACAACAGAACTAGATAAAACAATTCTAAAATTCACATGGATCCAGAAAAGACCTAGCACAGTAAAAGCAATCTGGGTCAACAAAAGTAAGGCAGGAGGCATTACAATTCCAGACTTCAAGTTGTACTACAAAGCTGGAATGATAGAACAGCATGATATTGAAAAACAAAACAGAACAGAACAGAACAAAACAAAACAAAACCAGACAGACAAGTGGGTCAATGGAGCTGAACAGAAACTGGAGACTTCGAGGCATAGCTACCTGATCTTTGACAAAGGAGCCAAAAACTTACGCTAGTGAAAGGATAGTTTAACAAATGGTGCTTGAAAAACAGTCTGTTCATACACAGATTAAATCTAGACCCATATCTCTCACCATGAACCAAACTAAAATCAAAATGAATCAGAGATCTAAACATTAAAACAGAAACAATCTGCTGGGAGACAAAACAGGCAAAACTCTTGAAGACATAGGTGTAGCCCAGGGCTTTCTGAACAGAACCTCAAGTGTGCAAGAAGTAACATCAAAAATCAGCAAATGAGATCATATCAAAATAAAAAGCTTCTGTACTGGCAAGAATATAACTGATAGAAGAGACAACCTAAAGAATGGGAAAAAATTTTTACCAGCTATTCCTCAGAAGACGCATATCTAGACCAGTGTTGGTGAACATATGGCACGTGTGCCACGGTGGGCTATTTGTATCATTGACAGCAAAGAACTCAAAAAAATTAGCTCCCCCCCCCCAAGATAAAAACCCGAACAAAAAGTGGGCAACTGAAATGAACAGATACTTCTCAGAAAAGAAATACAAATGATCAATAAATACATGAAAAAAATGTTCAGTGTCTCTGGCCATAAGACAAATGCAAATTAAAACACTGAAATTCCATCTTACTCTAGAAATAATGGCTATCTCCAAGAAATCAGATAACAACAAATGTTTGAGCCAACAGAGGGAAAAAGGAACCCTTCCACATTGTTGGTAGGAATGTAAACTAGTACAACTGTTATGCAAAGCAGTCACAGTATGGAGATTCCTCAAAAAACAGGAATTCCATTTGACCCAGCTATTCTCCTTCTGGATATTTTCCTGAAAGAGTTAAAGATATGTATTACAGTGATATATGCATTCTCATGTTTTACTGCACAATTCACAACAGCAAAATCTTGGAAGCAGCATACATCTATCAACAGATGAAAGAAGAAAGAAAATGTGATATTCATACACAGTATAGTACTCTGCTAAAGAAGGATAAACAAGTCATTTGTGAGAAAATGAATGTATCTTGAAACTATAATGTTAAGTGAAATAAATCAGACACAGTAACTTAAATATTGCATGGTTTCTCTTATATGAGAAACCAAAAATAAAAATAAAGAACAAAATAAAAGATACTTTCCATATGGGAAGAGAACCACAAGATGGGGGGGGGGTAGACAGGAGAAAAAAAGAATTAAGATGTATTATGTACATACACCAACTCCCCACAAGGAGTGCAAGTGTTATGCACTACGAAAATGTAGCACTAAACAAAATTAAAAATAAAAAAATTAAGTTTTTTATTATCATGATTTGAAACTCATATTGTCTTCATTGTTCTGATTAGTTTCATTTTATCCTGATTTGTTTGATTTTATTATACTTGATGGCATGGACAGCTATTTTTTATTTATTTATTGATTGATTGATTGCAGCACTGGGGATTGAATTCACGACCTTGCGCTTGCCAGGCAGGCACTTAGGCCACTGAGCTAGATCCCCAGCCCTGGTGTTTTTGAAACAGGGTCTCACTATGCCCTTCAGGCTGGCCTTGAGCTCACTTTGTAGCCCAGGCTGGTCTCAAACTCACAATGATCTGCCTGTCTCAGCCTCCTGAGTGCTGGGATTACAGGCGTGAGCCACCACGCCCAGCTTGGACAGCTATTTTAAAGACAACAAAATATATAATTGCAGCCATCGAGGATATCCAATTATCTTGTTTAGAAACCCTGTATTGCTTTCATTATTTTGTTTTGACTGATTTTACTCTATTCTGTGCTTGATTATAGTATGTCTGAAGGTGTAGGCAACTATCCTGAAGATAACAAACATTACGGTAACCACTGCTATTCTACTAGTATCTTGAACTTCTGTATTGCTTACATTGTTCTGCCTTGTTTGTTTCATTTTGTTTTTACTGTTTTATTTTGTTGTATTTTGTTTGATTTTACTCATCCCTGATGGTATGGGCAGGTATACTGCAGATAACAAGAGGCATTACGGTAGCCGTTATTGATTGCTTTTTACCCTGTTTAGAAGTCATGTACCATATTCATTGTTTTGCAGCGATTGATTCTACTCTGTTTTGTTTTGTTTGGTTGTGTTTTTTTCAAAAAAAAAAAAAAAAAAAAAAAAGAGGGCTGGGGATCTAGCTCAGGGGCCTGGGCTCCTGCCTGGCAAGCACGAGGTCCTGAGTTCAATCCCCAGTGCCAGAAAAAAATAAATAAAAATAAAAATCTGAGGAGAAAGACATACTGTGTAAAAAAAAAAATTAAGTTTTAAATTTAAACAAACAAAATAATGGACATACATTAATTCTATAATAACAATGCTTAAAACACAATCAAGAAATGGTATAAATGGGGTGTATTACATATAGTATTTGTCTTGGTTATTTTTCTCTTGTTGCTGAGACAAAATACCCAAAGCCCAAAGTTAGGGAAGGAAAGGTTCAGTTTGTGGGTTTCAGTCCATAATCAGCTGGCTCCAAGGCAGAGTGGCGTGGCAGAGAAGCAGCAGTGCATGGCAGTAGCAGATACCAAAAGCAACAAGAGCAAAAGGGAGGAGCCTGGGAGAAGACTCTTTCTGACCCTTATGTTGTATGTAGGCTACCCACTCTAGTGTAGGTGTAGCACTCACACCCACAATCCCAGCATTGGACCATGAATCAGTCACAAACTCTAGAAGCCCACCCCCATGACTGTATGAGGCTTTGGGGGGACATCCAGACACAAACCATAACAGTACTATAGAAGAAAGAATTCTGCTAAAGACTCTGTTATACAAAATTTCAGAATTTTGTTCATACATCACTAATTAGTACGAGACTTTGCGCAAGTAGCTTTATCACTGTGACTCTCAGTCTCCGCATGTACAAAAGCAATGTCTGTTCTGCCTACTTCAAATATCTAGAGATGATCAAATGTCAAGTGTACAAAAATAATATAACTACAAATCAATAGTGTCATTAGTATTTTTAGACAGTACATAAGAAACTATGGTTTGTTCAAGTCATGCTAATGTTCCTGCTGTTGTTAATGCAAACTCTTAAAATAGTCTGAAAGAATTTTTCTATAATAGTGAAAATGTTCTGTATTTGTGTTGTCCAAAAGGGGAGCCAGGAGCCACATGTGGTTATTAAGCACTCAAAACAGAGCTGGTATGACTGAATTTCTGGTTTTAAATTTAAATAGCTACCTGTGGCCACTGGCTACTGTGCTGGACAGCCCAAACCCAACCTTATGTAACTCCTGCACTTCTCTCTCCATCTGAACAATTACAAATAAAAAAGTGTTAACAAACAAGAAGCTTTTCAAACATATTCTTCACTAAATAATTAAACATTTGAGAAATGCTAAAAAGTATCTTTAAGTCTTAGATTTCATCAAAGACTTCAGGGTCAGATTATTTTTAAGGCTATCTTACAGGGACCTCAACTGCTTAACCACAGAATAATACTTCATGGTGATTTAAGAAAAGTTACATGTTCCTGTTTTGTTTTTATAGATTTACTTTGGTCTGTAAACAATTTGCAAGATAAAAAAACAGTGTTCTTATCATACAAAAGGCCTAAAGTCATTAAATCAATTTTACCTTTAGCTCTGCTTGTATGAACTCTTGCACGCACCCAAACAACTTCATCAGCTTTTTGTACTGTCAAGTCTTTAACCAAAGCCAAAACTCGATCTGCAATAAACAGTAAAGCAATTTTTAAATTTATAATTTTTTTTCTGACAGCCTGAAAACTTAAGTAATTCTCAATCTTTGATAGTACTGTCTTCTCTATCACCTTCAGTACACAATTTTATCACAATTCTCATGACCAAAACCAAAGACAATGAAACAGGAATTTCAAAGCCACTAGGCATCATAAAAGGATTTCCACAAAACACTGCCAACAGACTTTATGATTCAAGCCAACTTCCAAGACTACTGTGTAAACTTGGGCAAAACACTGAAAGAGAAAAGTGAGACAAAGCATCAAAACATTTGAAAATGAAGATTTGAAAATCCTAAGAGTGAAAAACATTTGGCTTACTGACTAGGCAACCAAAATAAATACCATTAACCTGAAAGAGTGGGCTAAAAGAATGACAATTACAATCATTTTTAAAGTTACTAGTGAAGCAGAAGGCTAGGGCAGGCTAAAACTAGCTGGGAAAGCAGGTGTGACCTGTTAATTATAGAATTCCAGAAGGGTATAACAGACAGCTAGGGAAGTAGGTATAATCTCTCTCTTTTTTTTTTTTTGCAGCACCAGGGACTGAACTCACAACATCGCGCTTGCCAGGCAGGTACTTAAGCCACTGAACTAAATCCCTGGCCTGGTATAACCTCTTAATTACAAAATTCCAGGACACCTGTAGAACAGCTTCCAAAATCCTGCTCATGGACTTCTTGTGAGATCTTTAAGTAGATTTTTGATAGGATGGTCCCAGACCTAGTTGCTAGCATAGGAAATATGAAAAAAAGGATAGCCACCATTGTGTTCTTGCTATTGCATCCTTCACTATAGTCCACTCTATCCCGCAGAGTGCACTTTTTCCTAGTTTTATTTAGCCCAAAGTGGCATCTAAGGAGTCTGCTTTTTCCTACCATTAATAAATGTAAAAACTTTATTACCGTTTGTGCTTGTCTGGACCAGTTCTTTGCTCAGGACAGAAAGAATCTAGAAATCACCTGTAGAAGGAGACTCTAGCACCCCAAAACCTGGTAATACTAGCATGACAGTAAAGGAGTTTTGAAATACGTAAGCAGGTGGGAAAGGATACCATTCTGAGCAAAGTATTAGGATTTTGGCAGTGGTGCTAAAACTCAAATCATAGCACTGCCAAGGAGCAAAAGAGGACAGAAGGTCAATGACTCCGGGTCAGATGGCCTGAGTTCTAATCCCAGGCCTGGCAGATTCTTGGCAGTGTGAGGCAAATTTCTTATTTTCTAACTTTGATTTGTTAAGAGTTTTCAAGGATTTTGTATGGGTTAAACAAGAAAATGAACGCTGGGAAAGAGTCAAGCAGAACAGGAGTTTAATAAATAATACACAAAAATACAATGCAGCAAATCAGCAAAAAGATCATATATCATGACCAAGTAGGATTCATCCTAGAGATGCAGGAATGGTTCAACATATAGAAATCAATGAATGTAATAATGCAGAACATCAACAGAACCAAGGACAAAAACCACATGATCATCTTAGGAGATGCAGAAAAAACATTTGACAAAGTCCAACACCCATTAATGATAAAAACCCTAAAGAAAATCGAAATAAAAGGTCTTTATTTCAATCTGATAAAAGGTATCTGTGACAAACCAACAGCCAATATAATACTAAATGGTCAAAAACTGAAAGCTTTCACTCTAAAATCAGGACAAGGGCCAGGGATATAGCTCAGCGGCACAAGCACCTGCCTGGCAAGTGCAAGGTCCTGAGTTCAATTCCCAGTACCAAAAAAAAAAAAAAATCAATCAATCAATCAAATCAAGACAAGGATGCCCACTATCACCACTCCTGTTCAATACAGTTCTGAAAATATTAGCCAGAGCAACTAGACAAGAGAAAGAAATAAAAGGAAAATGTACAGGAAAAGAAGTTAAATTATCATTATTTGCTGATGACATGATATTCTACGTAAAAGATCCAAAAACTCCACCAAAAGACTTCTAGAAATCAACACTTAAAAATCAATAGCGTTCCTGTCCACGAATAACAAACTGACTGAAAGAGGAATTAACAAAACAATACTATTCACAATAGCATCAAGGAAAATGAAATACTTAGGAATCAATCTAACAAAGGAAGTAAAGGAACTTCACATTGAAAACTACAGTACTCTGCAAAAGGAAATTGAAGACGATATCAGAAAATGGAAAGCTATCCCTTGCTCTTGGGTAGGAAGAACCAATATAGTGAAAATGGCCATACTTCCTAAACTGTTATGTACATCTAATGCAACTCCAATCAAAATTTCAATGGCATGTTTCACAGAATTAGTGAAAACAATCCTAAAATTCATTTGGAACCAGAATAGATCTAGAATAGCAAAGACAATTCTGGGCAACAAAGACAAGGCTGAGGGCATCACAGTCCCCAATCTAGAGCTATATATTGAAGCTATAAAAACAGCATGGTACTTGCAAAAAACAAACAAACAAACAGATTTGAGGATCAACAGAACAACAGAAGATGAAGAAACAACTCCAAGAGCATTCAGATACCTTATCTTTGACAGAGGGGCCAAATACCTTCACTAGAAGAAAGATAGCCTCTTTAATAAATGGTGCTGGGAAAACTGATTTTTCACAGGTTGCAGATTAAACCTAGACCCATTCTCTTACCATGCACTAAACTAAAATCAAAATGGATCAAAGGCCTAAATATAAAAACAGAGACAATATGCTGGAAGATAGAACAGGTAAAACTCTTGAAGACAGTGTAGGCAAAGACTTTATGAACAAAAACCCAATCGCATAGGAAATATTACAAAGAAGCAACAACTAGGATTATATCAAATTAAAAGCTTTTGCACAGCAAAAGAAACTACCAACATAGTGAACTGACAACTCACAGAATGGGAAAAAATTTTCACCAGTATTTCTCAGATAAAGGACAAATACCTGGAATACATACAGAACTTAAAGAAAATTAGACCTCTCAAATTTAAAAGACCCAATCCAAAAATGGACATCTGAAATGAACAGACACTGGTCAGATGAAGAAGTAAAAACAGCATATAAACATATGAAAAAATGTTCAACATCACTCCTCATTCAAGAGATACAAATTAAACAATGTTGAGATTTTACCTCACTCCAGAATCATCAAGAAATCAACTAATAACAAATGCTGGCAGGGCTGTGGGGAAAAAGAAACTGTTTCCACAGTTCGAGCATAAGTTGGTGCAACCAATATAGAAATCAGCATGGGAAAAAAAAAAAAAAGAAAGAAAGAAATCAGTATGGAGATCACTCAAAAAACTAAAATGAGAGATTCCATTTGACCAAGCTATTTCCCTTTTTAGTATCTTCCCAAGAGTTAAAAACATCATACCACAGCAATAGATGCACACCCAGGTTTATAGCAGCAGAAGTCTACAGTCTGTCATAGTTAAGTCTTGGAAACAGCCCAGATGCTTATCCACAGATGAATGGATAAAGAAAACGTGGTTTTTATACACAATGGAGTATCACTCTGCCAAAAAGAACGATAAACTTGAGACATTTTTAGGTATATGGATGTACCTTAAGACTTTACTTTGAAGGGAAATAAATCAGAAACACAAGTTTAAATATCATATTTCTCTCATGTGAGAAAACCAAAGGATAAATAGGGAGCAAAATGGAGGTGAGATATTGAGAAATAGGAAAAATGTGTTCAAATGGGAAAGAAAACAAAGGAGAGGGGGAAAAGGAGAAGGAAAAAGGATTCAAAAAGGAGAATACAAGGAAAAAATGGAAACAAAGCTTCTATAAATGGAGAGAGGAAGAAGAGTTGAAGGGGAGGGAAGAAGAATTAAGATATATTATGCACAGAGCCAGGGATATAGTTCTGTGGCACAAGTGCTTGCCTGGCAAGCACAAGGTCCTGAGTTCGAGTCCTGATACAAAAAGAAAAAGATATATTATGTACAGGTACAAATTCCCTATGATGAATGTGATCATTATGTATGGCAATAAAAAACAGATAAATAAAATGCAACTGGCAATAAGTATGAAGAGCGTTAAACATCAATGTATATAATCTCTGATGTATCAATTTATAATCTAAGCAATAATATGTATGCAAAAATAATTAAATGAATAATAGCTAAAACAGAGAAAGTTGGGAAGATGGATAACTGGTAGCTGCATGAAAGCATTCAGAAGACCTGCATGTGATGAAAGGAGTTATTAACCACTCTTCTTTTATTCCCTGGACAAGATAAGTCTTACCTAATTATTTAGGAGTTTTTAAAAAATTATCATTAAAATATACCATTCAATAACCTATTTTTTTCTTTTTTGGATCAAGATCTAAACCTGGTTATGAATGTCATTTAACTTTTCAGAGTTATCCCTTAAGCATTATACCTTTATCTATGCCAGGCCTACGTAGAATTTCATGAAGAGCATTCCTGGCATCAGAAAAAAATGTTTCTATAGTCACATGGCTACTAACCTGGTTTTTCTTGTGATTGTATCATCGAAGATATTCCATATCTTTCTTTAGCATAGTCCTACAAAAAAAATTTCTTGCATTATGACGTGTTATTTAAACATAAACACAACCAGATACTAAAATGATTTTTTAGGATCATTTCATTAATTCAGTCAGCAATTTTTAAATATGGCAATTTACCATGCAATGATAATCTGTCATTCATTTACATATATATTTACAGAAAAAAGAAAATCACCTTGTTTCTGGTCTGTTTTGGAAATCATCAATGCTAGGTGAGTATATCATGCATAACGGCACTCTCAGATAAAATTTACATACATGTACAACATACCTTAACTACCTTCTTCAAAAAAGGTGAACAAACTACTTCAGAGCAGGAACATAAATTTCTTTGTGAAGGGAGTAGGATAAAGTACTACAGTTTTATTAACTTCCTATTTCAGTTGTTCAAAGAGAACCAACGCTTCAAGTAAGCTTTCTGAGCACCAGATGTCCACTTTCAAGAAATCTGAGATGTTGGACAGAAACTACAACACCCCTTTTGTTAAAAACCATCAAAAAATTCATCAACTTCCTGTTTCTAAAAACTAGCCTGAGAAAAACAGGTTACAAGGGCCACACAATGACAATATAAAAACATCAAATTTCTTGTTATAAAGTTAGGAACAAGAAACGGGAGACTTTAGGTCCAGGCTATTAACAAATTATACTTACTAAATTTTTATGGGGACTTCTATTTTAATCTTACCTCTAAAATGATCTCTTAGAATCCTTTAAGCTATAAAATAATTGCAAGAGTGCACTGCTAGTTTATATAATTAATCAAGAATATGCAAAAAAATTTCCTTAGATTTTTACAAGTTAAGATCTGTATTAGTTTCTGTCATTCTACCGATGCCTGTTTGAATTCTCTCTTTTGGATCTAGAAAATACAGGACTTTGCATCTATACCAAAGTAAGCTACACCTCCTGTTAAGGTGCTTACTGAACAACTTTTTTCAAGTATTAGAAAATACGCTTTTAGGAGTAAAAGATTACACAATGAAGGCAGAAGACAGCAAAACAAGATAAAAATTTATGAAGACAAAAAGGGTGGCATCCCTTCTAATTAGTAATATTCATATTTCAGCAACCATTATTCCATTTAATATTCTGAGATAGGTTATTGATTACATAGCTTATCACAAACTTAAAAAATTCCTCAATATAAAAATTAAGACCTAAGGTTCAATATTGCTGTAGCACACAACTTGTAGAATAGTTCAAACTTTGGCTTCTGTAAAGTATTTAAGGATCATTGGGTGTTTATCTCAAATGCATTCTCTGTAACTTTTGCTATTCGCTTCACTGGGTCACTAAGCAGAATGAGAATAAAAATGTCATGTGTTCTTTAAAGCTGTCACGTACAAAATGGTCATTAAACATACTGTCAGATGGCTTTGTGAAGTACTGTGATTACTTGCCAAAGCATTAGGAACACAAGGGCTGAGAAGAGATCAATTACTAATAGTTATCAAAATTTTCCAGGGCTGGGGGTTGGGGTTGGATGTGCATTACGTGAAGAACGTGCCTAACCAGGGCTTTAAGTCTGACCCCGCCGCTTCTACTTCCGGGGCAGTAGGTGCCTCACGTCCACCCCACCCAGGGGACAGTTCTCGCAGGCCAGGCAACCCCGAGAGGAAAGCGGGCCGATGCTCGTCTGCCACGCTCCTCGGGCCATAGGCGTGCGGGCCCCGTGGAGGTCCAGGGAGCACGGACCCGAGGCCAGCGGCCCACAGAGACACCGCGTGGGCAGGCCCTGCTCACCCCACTCCCACTCTCAAAGCGCGGCCGGCCCAGGCTCTGCCCTCCCAGGCCCGGGGATGGAGGAAACCCACTTCCGCCGCATCCATGATCTCCCGCGGCTTCTCCTGACTCTTGCGGTTGGCGCTGGCGCTGGGCATCGGGGCACTGAACCCGGAGTAGACACCACCACGAAGGATTCTGTAGGGCCGGTAAAGGGGGTTCTCCCTCCAGCAGACTCCGCCCTCCGACCCTTCTCCGGTCTCAGGACTGGCGCGGACTCCGCTGGAGGGTCAGCTCAGGAAAGATCGCGAGAACTGCAGCTCTCTCGAGATCTCGGAGCACAGAGAAGCGAGCGCTGGCGGACCATCGCCCACGCCTCTCCATGTCCCACCCCCGTGGGATTGTCTGGGAGTAGAAGGGAATCGCCGGCGATTCTGTGTAGGCTCCCAAGATTGCCTCTAAGGGGCGGAGTCCTCGGGTACACTTAATGGCCCGGCTTCCGGTTTAGGCTTTGCTTAGTTTTATCAGCCCTTGCAACTCCTACAGGTTTCAATCGCAGACTGGTCGCCAGAACACCCACCCAAGCCCAGGCCTTGGCTTTTCCTCTTTTGTACATCTGGGTCTGGTCTTTACTTTTCCTAGCAGAGGTGAGCTGC
>RJWT010005451.1:0-30968 GCA_004365215.1 Cuniculus paca | reverse complement strand
TCTAAGTCTCTGTTTTTCCCTGGTCCAGATCAAGGTGAACATCCTGGGAGAGGTGGTGGAGAAGGGCAGCAGCTGCTTCCCAGTGGACACCACAGGCTTCTGTCTGCACTCGGCCATCTATGCAGCCAGGCCCGATGTGCGATGCATCATCCACCTGCACACACCGGCCACGGCAGCGGTGAGTGGGTGCCCTCCTGGCCCCATGAATGCTCCTAGTATAGCAGCCAGACCCAGGGGATCCATTTCTCTTAAGATTCTCCCCAGTAGCAGTCTCACTGAAAACAGTCTAGAAAGTTCTGGAATTCAGACCAAGGTGTGGAGAGAAAATTCTCAAGTAGGAACCCCTCATCTTTCTAACTACCACAGTCTTGATACAAGGTAAGATGTGGGACATCTATTCCACTGCATTTTCCACTCTGCTGCACACAGGCTGAGACACCCACCCAAGGGACTATGCCTTCTGAGTTTCTATTTAAGTCAAATAGTGTTAGGAGCTGCACCTGCTTTCACACAGCCCAGGCTCTGGGAGGAGAAATTTTTTTTTTTTTGGACAAGTCTTGCTATGTAGTCCAGGCTGGCCTTGACCTTGTGATGATCTTCCTGCTTCAGCCTCTCAAATGCTGGGTTTATAGGTGCACAGCACCATGCCCAGCCTGGGAGGAGAAATCTTGACAGAAGTTGTCAAGCAGGCAGAAAACTGGACTGCCCTGACTTTCTGTACCTTAGAGTAACCGAGAGCTGGGGACAGGAGCATGTGAAACTCAGGAAGGTGAAAAGGAAAAAGCTCAAGAAGTAGTTGTCCCCCTGGGGTCTCTTGTCATTTCTCCATGTGCACCTAAGACACTGTGCAGTAGACAGAAAGTTCAGGCACTGCCCAACCCTTACCCCATTCTACTGGACCCCAGACCACACATCATGGGGCAGACAGACTTCTGACCAGCCTGTTGTTTTCTCAGCGACCCACACCAGTCGTGAGTGTGCAGAGCTTCCAGAATTTGGACTAACTTGATGCTGAGCAGGGGCCTCTGTAGTACCATGGGCAGAATGAAGGAAGGAGGGCAAGGCTCCTGCTAAGCCTTCCCATGCTCCTTGCTTTAATAAGAGGTTGGTGTGTGAGTTACAGCCCTATTCCCAGGGCCTTAAATTGTGGTTTCCCAATGGTCTTGTCTATTAGAGCAAGGAGACATGGTTATTTCTACATGGAAACAAAGGCTGAGGGTCTCCAATGACACATCCCAGAGGACCTGGGCCCTGCTCACCGCAGCCTGGTACAAACTGCACCACACCTGCCTCTTGTCAGAGCCACAAGGCAAGAAGAGGAAAGCAGCAGCAGGGCCACAGTGGCTTTCTTCGGTACATTCTTTCCAGCCATTCAAACAGCTGGTACCAAGTTATGAAAACTGATAGACATTGGAGCCCACTGCATGAAAGCAGGCCTCCCGCGCAGGTGGAGAAGGAGGCCAAGGCCTTTCTCATCCTCTCCTAACTCCATGGACCTCAGAGTTGAGCTGGCCTGTGCTGCCCTTGGGAAGCGCAGATGTGCTGGGAGGATGGAGGCTGCAGGTACCACCTATCCCACTGTCTCCCTACAGGTGTCAGCCATGAAGTGGGGCCTCCTGCCTGTCTCCCACAATGCCCTGCTGGTGGGGGACATGGCCTATTATGACTTCAATGGGGAAATGGAGCAGGAAGCGGATCGTGTCAACCTGCAGAAGTGCCTTGGACCCACCTGCAAGGTTTGCACAGCCCTTCTGGGAGGATGCTCTGGAGTGGCACTGTCTGAACCAGTGTCGCAGAAGTGACATGTGTTCTTTGGAGACTGTTTAGATATTGCAGGCAGTTTTTTAAAAAAAGAAAAAAAAGGAAAAAAATCTCTCTGACACTGCTCTGAGATGTTGCTTCACACCCCCAGTGAGTTCACATATATTTATCTAACGGAAATAATAGAATAAGATCTTCCTTTTCCTTAGCAATGCATAGTAGACACATTTTTATATCATTTTTTTTCTGTCACTATTTTAAATTGTTAAATTATGTCTCATTATGTGAATGGCAGTGCCACCATTTTCTCGAATAGACCTCTGTGTTTGGCCATAGCAGGTGCCCCTGCCCTCTGAATTTTCTCTTAATATAAGCACTCATAAAAATCCTTTCAACCAAGTCTGTGTGTACTTTAGAACAAATGTCTTTGTGCCCCCCACAGATTATTTCCCGTTCCCCTAATATAGAAAGTATTATTCTTCTGTAGTCTCCCCAAACTTGAGTTTTAACACATTTATTTATTCATTTATTTATTGCCAACTTGCTGGAGAAAAGTGGGACTTTATTATTGCTTGGTGTAAATCTAATCCTTGTAACAGCACATATGTGGGGGTGGTCAACTTGTATGAGAGGGCTGCAAAACCGAGCCTGGGTTGGCTGCTTGCTGCCATTCTGCAAGGCATTCACTGCGCAACTCACTTTATGTCTGAGTCCTCATCTCCCCAGCACTAAGTTGAGTGAGAAGCACCTCCAGTCTCCCAGCACCTTCCAAAATGTCATTAGCAATGCCGGGAGAGGGATGTGGTGTCTACATCTATGAGGTGCTATAAGAGGGGGCATTTGTTGTTTCCCGTATCTTTTGTGGGTCAGAGTCATTATCTATTTCCATTTCTTGGGTCCTTGAAAGGAAAAACCTCCAGCTTTTGTAGCAAAAGAGGATGTGGTGTTCAGAGCCATGAGGCCTCAGTCTAGGTAGGCTCTGCAAGGATGGGTCTGACACATGAATCTGTGTTTTAGATCTCATATGGGCATTGTCTGGTTCCAGAGAGTTCTTGAGGCTAAAACCAACCAAGGAAAGTGGGAGGGAAGGGAAGTTTAAGTCTTTGGGAAGCTGTGCTATTGGTGTGAATTCATTTCAGGTTTCCTGCCCTACCTGGCCCCAGCAAGGTCAGAAACATGGCACCAATAGTGAGAAGCCCTGGTTCTAGTCCAGATTTTGCCTCTAATTAGCCAGGGCAGGTCTCTAGTTAGAGTTCTACTCCCTGATCTGTAAGAGCAGTTAGATTAGAAGGCCACTTCTTTCCTAGAGCTGTGTGATCTTGAACCTGGCAGGTCCTCACCAAGTTTATGAAGGAAAAATGGGAGGTCAAAAGAGGTAATGTGACTCACCTGTTTCTGGAGAACCATCCCTCACAGAACCACCCTCTTGAATTTTGACCCCCCAAAGTAGTAGTCTTGCTTTTTAGTAAAGAGCTTGCTTTCGAGGTTTGACCCCTGTGTTAGACGTCAATTAATTTCATTCACACCAATTTTTCAGAATTAAGAGTTCTCCAAGGCCTAAAACCCAGGCATTGCCCAAAGCAACCAGTTAGGCTAGACAGTCTCAATTTTAAAAAGCCTCTTCAGTTTCTTAGGGCCAATGCCTTGTTTAAAAGCGCATGCTAAACACATTGGGGTGTTTGATTAGGAATAATACACAAGAACCTGGGGGAGGGGCTCTAGGATTGGATATGAGAACCGATCTACATAAAATGCAATATATCTCTCTCTCCAGTACTTTTCACAGGCTTGGGGTTTAATCGGCTGTTTCCTCCTCCGTAGATCCTGGTGCTAAGAAATCATGGAGTGGTTGCTCTCGGTGACACCGTAGAGGAGGCATTTTACAAAGTCTTCCACCTGCAGGCTGCCTGTGAGATTCAGGTGAGCAAGTCCTCTGGGAATGGGGCCTGGGAGCTGGCTCTGATGAAGTCTGTGGGAATAGCGGTGGCCCTACTGGTTATGAGTCAGGCACACCTTCGAGCCTGATCTTCTGAAATTCTCACCCTATTTCTCTGCTTTGGCATCACCTTACACTTCTGAAAAGTCACCCTTAAAGCCAGTTCCATGGCTTAGAAAAACTTACCACCATTTTCTGAGGACCCCCACCCAACTCTGGGAGCTCAGAGCCTGGACGGAGTTACTTGGGCTCATCAGCTAGACAGAGGAGGAAACCGCCCTAGGATACAGCAGGTCCTTACCATGCTCACATGTTGCCTGGGTACGCCTGCTCCACCTGCCTGTGCCCAGTGCACACACACAGGTAGGCCTTATTTATTTCTTTGTAACAGATTAGAATGAGTGGAGGTAAGGGTTTTGCGAAAGTCAACAACACAGTCAAATCTGGAAAGAGAAGTGGGGGGCTGGCCATTTGGAGTGGTGCCATGGCAACCTGAACAGCTGGGCAGTCCTAAGGTGATGTCCAGGGAGCGCATGTAGTTTGCTTACTGGATCAGCCACACACACATCAGTGTGGCCAGTTGATCGTGGTGAGGAGGGGCCTTGGCCAGCGCTGGAGGACTTGTTCCCAGGCTGACCGGGCTCCATCTTCACCAGCTCCAGCTGTGTGTCCTTGGGGAGCACATTTGCTATCTGAGATTTAGGTTTTTTCAACTGTAGACATAGGGGCCAGAGGGTTACTGTGGGGATCAGGCTTTTCAGGCAAAGAGAGGGGTCATGGGTAGTAGTTTTTGGACTCAGTTCACAGCAGGAGAGACCTATTGCTGCAGGATGCCTTCGCCCTTTGCTGGGCCCTTTTGGTGGGAGTCTCTCTGGCCCCTCTGGCTGGCCTGGCAGAAGAGCACCCTATGAAGGCCAACCTGCCTCTCTTTCAGCCTTCTGAGGGAAGAATGGCTGAGGCTCCCCTGCCCTTTCAACAGTTTTTAGAGGACTATGTTGCAAATACAGTTGCGAAGCCCATAATGCAGAGGTGTCGGAGGAAGTGAGGAGAGACAAAGCCCCAACCCCTAGCAGCAGTGGGCAGAAGTGGCGACCATGGGACAGGCAGGCCAGGACACAGCTGGTGCCTCTCTGATGTGGTACCCCCCAACCAAGAGTACTGTCCCAAGCTCTGACCACTTACTGGTGGCAGAACCCCCCAGAGCCTCTGCTACAAAGAGAAGCCACCTTTCCTTCCCAGCCTGCACTACTTAGGGCTCTCTAGCTCACTTCTGGAGAAGAGGCTTTCCTAAGCAGCTAGCTCACAGAGAAACCTCATCTCATCCCAAAGACGGCCCAGCCTCCTGGCCCCAGCAGTGGCCATTGGGTAATTTAATCAAAATCAGAATGGCCATCTGCAATCCAAGGGCAGCGCTACTGGCTGCTGTCCCTGACAACCCCCTGGCTGCTGTCACTTACTATTTAGGATGGGTTTCATGTGACCTTGTTAAAGTACCTCAGGCTGTGCAGTCATCTAGCCCACAGTAAAGCTTCAATATTTTTTTTTTTTTTAGCTGGTGGGAAGACAGGGTTCTGGAGAGAGGAACAGAGCTAGAAGATGCTTTAGAAAATTAGACCAGAGGGCAGTGGATCAGGAAATGAAGAGCACATGCAGCAGCAAGCTGCAGGTGCTGTTGGGTCACACCTGGCTCATTTGGGCAAAATGACCATCACTGAAGCTTGTTTCCTCCATCGGCCTTGTTTTCTCCCTCACTGATGTTGGCAAACAAGCAGACCTGGCTGTGGTCATGTTTGTGGTTCAAGGCTGAGTGCCTGTTCAGTTCTCCTGGGGACCGTGTTTTCTTTGCTCTCCATCCATTTGGGGTTCCAGGAAACTGGGTCATTCCCAGCTGAGAAAGGCAGCTTCCTGCTCTGCTCACAGGCAGATGGGAAGATGCACAGGCAATTCTTTTCCATCTGTTACCCATCACCATGGAAACCAGTGGAGGAAGAGGGCACTGGGAGGAGGCAGATCTTGCAAGATTACGAACAGTTGCCTCCCTTCCTCTCTCTTTCTCCATTAATGACCAGTCTCAGGGGAGTTTGCATCTCATCCATTTACTACTAACACTCGTGGGGCGCTCCTTAGGCACCAGGGGCTCTTCTAAGTGCTTTACGATCATTATCTTGAAGACTCTTCACAAGGTAGACACTGCTGTTTTCATTTTACAGATGAGGAAACTGGATGCACACAGATGGTAAATAACTGCCCCAAATCACATAGGAAGTAGCAAAACCAGGATTGAAACCGAGGTAGACTGACACCCAAGTTCATGCCTTTATAGGCTACCTTGCATTGCCTCTCCAGAACAGGATCAGTGGGAACAGTGATGTGGACATGTGGACAGGTGTCTTAAGTGAGAAGGGTGTGGAAAAACCTTCTTCCTTCCTCTTCTCACGGGTTCACCTGGGAGGTTGCCTGGCTAACCTCCAAGAAGCAGTATGGGGACATCCATTAAGCATGGTAAATGTGAGACAATGGGGACTGTCTAGATCTTCATAGGTCCATAGGCCTGCGTTTGTCAGCAAGCTAAATAGATCTTTAATCTTCAGTAAAAATCAACTAACACAAAAACACCAGATAATTGCAAATGTATATAATCAGAGCAGCTCCCCTGGAATAGCAAGCGTACATGAGATATGCAGTCTTACTCAGGTGGGTGAATGGCTTAGTGCACAGCGCAGACCACCTGGCTCACTCTAGCGAGACTACCCAAGAGCCACTCTCTCTATAGCTGAACTTACCCAGAAAGCTGAATCCTAACTCATTACATCCAAGTGCTGGATATGTGGAGTCAATAGAATGTACTCTTCAGATGCACACGCAATTGGAAAATAAGATTAGTTAAATGAATGGTTTTTAAGAATTATTCTAAAGTTCCCTGCTGTACATACATATCTCTTGTCCTATTATTCCAAATCCACTGCCTACATCTTTCCATGGGGCTTTGACCCTGGAACACTATGTTTGTGGGTGAAACTTGTCCAACCCTACACAGTGCCTGGCTGTGCATTGTCAACATTTTCTTTGTCTGTTTTTTCTGAGTTTTCTTGTCTGGGCAATGTTACCACAGTGGGTGGGGTGCAGTTTTCTTTTAGACCTGTTAACCCTTCCCAGCAGGCTATACTCAAATTTCATTGGCCTAGAAATCACCCTATTTCTTTCAAGGAACTTAGAAAGATTTCAAACATACAGAAGAATATAGAGAAGAACCTAATAGACACCCACTACTCAGATTTAACCAATATTAATAGTCTTTTTCTTCAAATATTTTTCCTCTTCAAGAAATGTCACAGACAAGAATTGAAGTCTTCTTTGGAGCCCTTTCCAGATTCATCCTCCCTCCCTCTCTTCCCAGAAATAATCACAAGTCTAAATTGGTCTCTATCCTAGCTTTTTAGTTCACTGTATCCTTTTATTCCGAGGGTTTAACATTTGCTATTTCTTTTTTTTCCCCTCTGTTCTCTAAGAGTTGAGATCAGGAAAGGAAAGACTAATACCTTGGAATGGGTGCATGCCCAACAAGTTTTGGGTGGCTTTTCCTCAGTTTCCCACTTGTTTCTGGCTTCTGAGTTCTCATTGGTAGCCCTTTTGGTCCCACTTCATGCAGGGGCACAGGTGAGGGTGGGATCCCGTGTGCACATGGGCTCTGGCTCTCCTTGCTGCAGGTGTCAGCTCTGTCCAGTGCTGGGGGAATAGAGAACCTCATTCTCCTGGAGCAGGAGAAGCATCGGCCCCATGAGGTGGGCTCCGTGCAGTGGGCCGGGAGCACCTTTGGACCCATGCAGAAGAGCCGCCTAGGGGAGCACGAGTTTGAGGCCCTCATGAGGATGCTGGATAACCTGGTAAGTCCCCTGCCATTGCCATTCCAGGCCGGTCCATGCAGACTTAGCCCCCGGAACCAGCTAGTATGAGGTATTAGGTATGCAGAAAA
This sequence comes from Cuniculus paca, assembly GCA_004365215.1. Lineage (NCBI taxonomy): Eukaryota > Metazoa > Chordata > Mammalia > Rodentia > Cuniculidae > Cuniculus > Cuniculus paca. The sequence goes on along the minus strand of RJWT010005451.1, from coordinate 23,298 downwards.
TCTGCCAGCTCCTTGATTCAGTTGTGGAAGGGCACACTGATGGGGAGTTTGGTTTAGAATCTGTGGCCACTCTAGTTGCTATGGATGTCATGTTTGCAGAGTGCTCTGTGAGAAGTATTTTTATCTCCGTAGCCTCTCTTACATTGGGGCTTAGCTCATGCCTGTTATGTAGTTACTCTGTCTTTCTAGTCTCTTGATTTTGATGTAGAAAGCACATAATATTACTATTTTTCTTATTCTTGGGCAGCAGCTTCAGAATAATACCCTATTGCAATGAATTAAAGAATCAGTCAGGTAAGAAATTGAACTGGCTGCTCTCTCTCTATAGCTGAATTTACCTAGAAAGCTGAATCCTAACTCATTACATCCACGTGCTGGATATGCGGAGTCAATAGAATGCACTCTCAGATGCACACGCAATTGGAAAATAAGATTAGTTAAATGAATGGTTTTTAAGAATTATTCTAAAGTTCTAGAAGAGGGCTGGTTCATTAAATAATATCAAAATTATTTTTAGATATTCTTCTTTCTTCTAGAGGCTAAGTAGTTAGCAGTGTGAGATATTAGAGGAGATAGTTCAAGAACAAAAGGGAAGCATATATAATGAGGAGCTAATTGTAGCAAGAAATTAGAATGTCTTAGATTGCTTAGAAAAGTGAAATGAAATCTATCTTCATAACATTTCCATCTGGTTCATTTTTCTAATCCTTACTGCTAATACCTTCTACCCCCTTTATCATGTCAAGGTCATGGCAATAATTAATACTTTTTTCCTTGCTTTCATTTTCTCTAAGTTATCTTTATCTCATTATAGGTGGACATGAGGTTCACTTTATAGTAATGAAAGGTACAATCCACAATGACAGTGCAACACCTGTGTACCATGTAGGTTCTGGTTAAGTGAAATCTCATGCTTATATGATTTCATATAGGAATTTCAAACCTTTAAGAAATAAACAATTATGATGCTCTTTAAACTCTTCCGGCAAAGACTGAAAGGATACTAAGCTATAACAATTATAGTGCATTTAGACTAATTACATTTTGTGTGTTAATGAAAAACATGATATCTGAGCCAGACATGGTGGCACATGTCTGTAATCCCAGCATTGTAGGAGGCTGAAGTGAGCGGATGACACATTCAGGCCCAGCCTAGCAACTTAGTAAGACCCTGTCTCAAAATAAAAAATAAAAAACAAAGGCTGGGAGTGTAGCTCAGTTCAAAGGCCTTGAGTTCAATCGCTACTACTGAAAAACGTGCTTCTTAAAAACTAGCAAGCAATATTGAACATACCATTAGACTAATACTACACAGTAACTGAGGGCTCATCCTTAAAATGCAAGGATGGTTTAATATTATAAAGATAAAAACCTTATGATCATGTTAATAAATATCAAGGAATTTGATAAAAGTTTAACATCAGTTTATAAAAATAACAGCTATCAACTGGAACAGGACACTTATGTAATATGATTTAAATGACTTTTCTTGAAACAATAGCCAATATAATGGTGAAATGCTAAAAGTATTTCCATCAAACTTTGAAACAAAATAATTATTTCTGTTCTTAGGACTATTATTTAATAGTATTCTGGATTAATATTGGAATTTGATCTATGCAGTGAGACATAAGAAAGAAGTATAAATATTATAAATGAAACAAGATTATTTATTATATGCCTAATAAGTCCAAAATCAGCTGAAAAAATGAGAAACAATGAGGATATTTTAAGGTAGTCAATTATGAAAACATATATAAACATATAGTATACAAAAATACATGCAAAATATATACAAAAATATGTACAAAAATCAGTCTTGGTATCTTAGCATTAATTTCTTGGAAAATATAATGGGATTTGGGAGGTATAGCTTAGTGGCACAGCACTTGTCTAGCATGTGTGATGTGTGAGGGCCTGGGTTTGACCCCAAAAACTGCAAAAATAATGATAATGGAAGAAATTAATTCTATTTGCAAATGGAACAAAGTCATAAACATTTAGCCAACCACATTTAAAGAAAACTAGAACTTTACCCATAGACATCAGAGAAAACTTAAAATCAGCGAAGAGTTGTAATTTATCCTTGGTTGGAAGAAGTCATGGCCCCCAAAATCAGTCTACAAACTGAATGTAATTCTCTCAAATATGAGGGAAGGTACAAAGATTTAACAAAATATACTTTCAACATGAAACTAGGAGTGGCTAGAAAAATGCTACAAAAAGAATCTAAGTAGGGATTACTAGTTCTACCCCCTGCTGAAGTGTGATAAAGTGTTAGTAACAGAATGGACAAGCAAACCCATACGACAGCTTAGAGAATCCAGAAATAGACCCAAAATATATGAAAAGTTACAAAGGGTAAGAAGCCACATTATAAGTCAGTGAGGTAAAGCTAGACCTCTAGCCATTTGGGAAAGAAAAGTAAAGCAAATTGCCACCTCATTCCTTCCAACGTAAAAGCCCAAGTTTTCCAAAATTTTAACATGAAAAACGAGCTCACTGAGATATATAAAAAAAAATTGATTTATATTTGCTGTGTGCTTTGATTGGCAAAGACCTTGTTAAGCATGGCAAGATAGTCAGAAGTCATGATGATAAATATTGACAAATACAATTACATTAAAAATTCAAATTGGAACTGGTGGTGCATGCCTGTAATCCCAGTGGCTTGGGAGGCTGAAGCAGGAGGATTACAAATTCAAGGGTAACCTGGGCAACTTAGTGAGACCCTGTCTCACAATAAAAAATAAAAATACAGAGGACTAGGGATGTAGCTCAATATAAAGGCCTTGAGTTCAACTGCCAGTAACACACACACACACACACACACACACATGCACACATACAAATTCACATTTCTGTAAACCATTCCACTAAACAAAGCTAAAAGACAAATTATAGAGGTAAATAGTTGCAACATTAACCAACAGCTGAAGATTAATAGGCTCACTGTGAAAAGAGACTACATATCAATGTGAAAAAGATAAACAACTCCATAGAAATATGTATACATACACACACACAGATGACTGGAAAGTTTTTATGGTTGTCTCTGGGGATGAGTTTTTGCATGAAGTTCACACTTTTCCCTATGTTTTTCTATATTGTTTAATTTTTATACATGGATCTGTATTTTCTTTATAATCAGAACAATACCTTACTGCCATTTTAATTTAAAAAGAAAAAGACAGGGAGAACCGAGTATTGTTCAGCAGATGCTTCCTGGGTGTTTGTTCTCACAAGGAGCAGCTATCAGCTCTGCCTTTGTATGTGTACATGGTCTTTTTTTTTTTTTTTTTTTTTTTGTGGCACTGGGGACTGAACTCACGACCTTGCGCTTGCCAGGTAGGCGCTTAGACCGCTGAGCTAGATCCCCAGCCCCCACATGGTCTTTCTTAGGAGACCAAGAGGTTCCTGAGTCAGCTCTCAGGATTCCAGGAGGGGAATAGGGAAGCTTTTAACAATCTTAAAACCCAGGCTATGCCATGTCCAAGTAAGCCATTATCCTGTTAAGTCAGCAACTCTGATGTAAGGCCTGGACAGACACCAGTACTTGGGAAGCTTCCCTGCAGATGCCAGAGTGCAGCGAGGGTTAGAACCACTGCCCCAGATGCAATTCAGGCCTCCATGCAGATAAGGAGCTTCTTCGTGTTCACAAGGTTCTGAACACAGGGATTCTCTCAGTCCTGATCAGTGGGCATGGTGGAGATGGGTAGAAGGGGACGGCTCTGAAATATACCAAAATATACCAAAAAATATACTCTGCAAGGCAGATTGTCCAATGGAGACTTAAAGTGAATACTTTCAATGAAAGGGGGCAAAGTGTGTGTTCGTGAGTGTGTGCATCTACAGACCTTTTTCTTCCACTATTAATGGTTCTATTTTTTTTTGTCTTAGGGATATAGAACAGGCTACACATACCGCCACCCTTTTGTCCAAGAGAAAACCAAACACAAAAGTGAAGTGGAGATCCCAGCCACGGTCACAGCCTTCGTGTTTGAGGAGGACGGCGCCCCAGTGCCCGCCTTGCGACAGCATGCCCAGAAGCAGCAGAAGGAGAAGACCCGTTGGCTGAATACGCCCAACACCTACCTGAGGGTCAACGTGGCAGATGAGGTCCAGAGGAGCATGGGCAGCCCGCGGCCCAAGACCACGGTAAGAAGGAAGCCAGGACAGCCCGGGAGGAGAGCGCAGGCTGCCTTTGTGGGCATCAGCAGCTTTGCAAGGGGAGCACAGCCCATCTTCCTTGTGCACAGTTTTGTACAGTTTTCTCTTCGAGCTCCCTTTTGGGCCTTTGGGAGCAGCTGCTCAAGCCCTTTCTTGTGCCTCTGCTCTGAGGTGTTAGGTCTGAGGGCAGGTTTAGGGCAGCCACGAGAGATCACTGCCAGCAACATAGCAGCCAAGAGCAGCTGGTTTTTGCTTCTTGCTCCCATGTCCTGAGGGCCTTCTGGGAAATTCCAGGGATTGGACTCTAGGTCTGATGAGACACAGGAGATGGGAAGTAGAGTCACCTGTATTAAGTTTCTGTGTTTCTGTCTCTCTCTCTTTCTCTCTTCCTTTCTCATATATATGCAGACTCTCAATTTGATTTTTCACTAACATAAAAGTAACTGGAGCAAATAGAGTAGCTCTGCATGAAATAATAGGAAACTCTCAAAACTCACATCAAGTTCCCTGAGACTGAGACTTCAGTGGTTACCTGTCTAAGCTGCTTACCAGGGGTCTGACCCCTGCTCTGCTCTGCCATGTTCTTTATGGTTTGAGGGCCTTTGGCAAACTGGGTCATCTGTCACCCATACCTACCCTGGGAGACATTAACGAAGCCCAAGAAGAGAGTCTATCTATGAACAGTCTGCTTGATCTTCCATGTAGGCTGGTGGGCCCAGATCTCAATGGGTGGACCCCTAAAGAGGACTGTGGCCTTATTCCTTTGCCTCACCCACTGGCCTTGCGTTTATAGTGGATGAAGGCTGATGAGGTAGAAAAATCCAGCAGTGGCATGCCGATCCGGATTGAAAACCCAAACCAATTTGTGCCTCTCTACACTGACCCTCAAGAAGTGCTGGACATGAGGAACAAGGTAAGGTGGTAGCTGCCTGTCTCTCTCTTCTTCGCAAGGGCTTCTCGAGTCTTGCAGATATGGGCTGAGTTTACCAACAGCCCCACTGAGTCACAGGAGAAAGACACACTATTTATGGACCATATTCTTCTAGGCAGTGTGCTAAGGGCTGTACCTATGCCATCCTAGATAATGGTAGGTATGTCTAAAGTACCACCCATTAAATGAGTCATTATCAATTTTATACAATTTTCCTTTTGGCTTTTTTTCAAGATTTCAAGACCTTTGGTCTGTATCTCTGGATTTATGCCTGACAGTTCACTCACTTATACCCTAAGGTTATCTTAAAATTGGCATTGTAGCAGACCACACCTAGGTCGATAGCTCCCAGAACAGTGCTCAGTGCTCATTTCAGAGTCTGGGGTTACCACCTCCCAACTCCTCTCAGGATTTAGATGTAAGAGGTGTGGGGTGATCCTAGTAATGTATACTTACAGCAAATTTCTCAGGGCCGTCTTGGGGATATTACAGTATGTGACCCCTCTGAAGGATCTCATGGGCCTCTTCCCTCTTATGGCTCCTTAGAGTTAATGGAAATCTGGTGTTTGGCATGAACAATGAATTTGCTCTGGACCAGGCATGGGGACCATCTCTAGAAGCAGACAGGTTGTGTTTGAATAGTGAAGGCCACCAGAGGACCATTCTCCACCCCAGTCCTAGGCCACACTGAACTGCATTGTGCCCCCTGGCAAACCACACGCTGATGCCAAACCCTCCCTTGCTCCTTTCCACACAGATTCGAGAACAAAACCGACAAGACGTGAAGTCAGCAGGGCCTCAGTCCCAGCTCCTGGCAAGCGTCATCGCTGAGAAGAGCCGAAGCCCGGTACAGCAGAGGCCGCCCCTTGCTGGATGGGAAGCGCATTTGCCTTCTGGGTCTTCTCAGCAGGACCCCTGACTCCGAGCCCACTCTCCCCTGTGATCTCGGGCATTGGTGCTCTTGCTGCGAATGGAGGTCCTCCTCACAGGGAAGCTGTGAGGTTCCGGGAGGACAGTGTCTAATCATTCCCCGGGGGCACCAGGCAGGAGGCTGCAGCCCAGCCTGCTTACAGGATTGCTGCTGGCCAGCTCCCTGCCTTCCACCATGGACTCTACTTGGCCCCCTGTTAGTACCCTGCAGACAGCAGGTGGCTCTCAGGTGCCGGGGCCTGCCTGGCCCCCAGTATTTCTGACCTCTGTGTGAATATAGCATCATCAGTCAGAGCTCTGGGAAGATGCTCCTGACCCATAGAGAAGGGCGTGTGTTCAGGATCAGGTCTCCTACCTATTGGGAAGGGCACTTAGCTGCCCACACAAACCCACTTAGTTAGACAACAGAAAGCCACTGTTTTTGTGTGTGAGATAGATGCTGTCTTGTTTAGTGCTTAGCAATAAGGGTGAAATTCAGAATCCTGGCCTGTATCAAAATCATTGCTGCTCATGGCAAGATCGCAACGGGCATGTGTGGCATTTTCCTTAGCAGTAAGCAGTGAAGAAGTATGGGAAATGTTGCACTCCACAGAGCAAATCAAGGTGATATGACAGTTTTAGATCAGGCTGCAGCCCATAAGGTGGGGGTCTGTTGGCAGAAGGGTGAACATCATATCTGCACACCCACCTTCCACCCAACTCAGCCAAGATGGGGACCCTGAAGTGCCAAAATGTTAAGCATAGAAATAGCCCACGATTTCAGGGGAGGTAAAAGGTCAGTACAGTGAGCAAAACTGTCACAAACCAACTCTTCCATTTATACCTGGTGCTCTACTTAGAGTCCTTCTTGGGATCTTGGTCTCGAATTCTCTGTAACTCCATGATTTCTCAGAGTAGGCCGGCTGCTGTCTGCCTTTTGAAAAGAGGTGGCGGACCTGTCCTCAGAAGACCTGGCCACTCAGGGTTTCCCTTCTCTTGGCTTCGCTTTCCTTTGCTTCCCCTCAGCTTCAGACCACTACATTTTCAAAGGCCAAGATAAGGATGCTCAACTAAGAAAAGAGGCTGTGGAGTTTGAATTTTAGTGTCTGTTTTGGGTTAGAGGTGCCAGAGTGTTCTGAAGCTAACACAAAACACAGCTTGTCAGTGCCCCAGGGCCAAGGGCCCCACAGAGGTGGCGAAATGGAGTGATTTTGCCAATGTCCCCGTAGGGACCTGCATTACAGGCGGGCTGAAGATCTGAGACTCAGGGCCTTGGCCCCTTTGTAATTTATGATGGAGTGCGAAACAGGACTAACTGCTTGGACTGAGAATGCTGAAGCTGCTGTTTTGCAGATGACTTAATGCTGTGTGTTGTGTCGTGCACTGCTGTTGGGGACAGGGTGGGGGGCAGTGGTGGGGAGTGGCTGGCTTGAAGCTTGCTCGGGCCAAAGCTATGCTTGCTGGGCTTTGGCTGACTGACTTTGGGCCACTAACTGTATCTGCATTAGTACCAGCTTGGAGTATCCATAGAGGGGTTGCAATAAAGGTGTGTCTTCCTTCTGCTTGGGAGCATCCTTTGATTTTCTTTATAGGGCAAAGGGTAGACCCCTGTATTCATCCAAACAACTGCAAAATCTGGGTCTAGGCATGAGTAGCAATGGGGAGGAATGAGCAAGCCCCACCCCAAGGGCTTGGGCTGTTTCCAAGGAGCTGCATGCCATGCTATCCCTAGCAAGACTGCTGCAGCCACCCGAAAGGAAGTCTGAAAGGAAGCTCAGGCCTGGGCCCCACCTGCGACACATACTCTGTGGTTAACTTTCAGTCTACAGAGAGCCAGTTGATGTCCAAGGGTGACGCGGATACCAAAGATGATTCAGAGGAGACGGTACCCAACCCTTTCAGTCAACTCACTGACCAGGAGCTGGAGGAGTACAAGAAGGAGGTGGAGAGGAAGAAACTAGAACTGGATGGTAAATAACCCTGAGGCGTCGTGGCTTCAGAGTTTCCCAGGGTTGAGGGCAAGTACAGGACTCCAAGGATCTTCCTGCCCCATCATCAAATAATGTCCCTATTAGCACTCTTAATCAATAATGTCCCTTGTTGCTTTCTGCTTAACAGTTCCATGGTGCCTTCATGACATCATTTGAGCCTCTCGTCTAAGTATAAAAGATTTAATTTTGTAAAGTGCTTAGAATAATGACTGTAAATATGGCTGTAACAGAGAAATGTTAGCTATAGTAAGATAGGTATAACAATCATAATCATTATTAATGACCTATCAGGTTCGATGTAAACTTTTCACCCAGGAGTCAGAGCTATGTCCACTAGCTGACACCTTTATATTTTATTTTTCCTTTATGTCAGAGACTTCAGTCCAGCCCATCCCCATGTTGATTCCTAAATATTCATACTGACTATTACCACTTCTATTTCCTGGCTCATGCTTTTGTCCGTTCCTAGGACTGTTTCCCTTCTCAGCTAGCCTGTTCCAAAGTCATCAGTTTCGCAGGCTTCACCTTCAAATCCCCCTCCAGCTAGGAAAGTCTCTCTGTCACCTTCCTCATCCACCCCAATTGAGCTGTCCCTCCTCTTTATTTCAAGAGCAGCTTGAAACAAATTGTGTGAAACTCACAATTCAGCTTTTGGTTGTGTCCACTTGGGTAAGCTGTCATTCCTCAGGGCAGGGTCTTCCTCCCTCACCTCCGCACACGCAGGGTCAGCCACTTTCCTGGCTTTCATGGAGTTCTGATGTGCCATTTGGAAAAATAGAGCAGGTGCATTTTATCCCTAGTGATTGTTTGGACAAGAAATTGTAAATTAACTAAGTTAATAAATTAGCTACACGCAAACAAATCCTTGGCATTTAAGGGGAGTCAGTGGTTGCCTGGGGCCCCTCTCTGAGCCACTGATCTATGTATCTGGCTGGCCCTCTTCAGAGCCGGGATGTATATGGCCACTCCTGCTGCCATCTTGCCATCCCCATACTCCACTAGTAGATGTGCTTCCATGAAGGAAACAGCACTGTGTTTACTTCTCCCATTTGCCTCCCCAAGGAAGTAGCAGAAATGAAAGCTCAGGAGGAGCAGCTAACTACAGCCAGAAGATTCATTATCAGCCAGCAGAAATGAGAACCAAATAGAAAAACACAGTTTTTCATGCTCACTCTCTTTGCCCACCTCAATATGTTTCCAGGAGAGAAGGACACTGCCACAGAAGAGCCAGGCTCCCCTATAAAGTCCGCACCTGCTTCTCCAGCACAGAGTCCAACGAAGACAGAGACAAAGAGCCCCACAGTCTCTCCTTCCAAGTCCATCGAGGGTGAGTGGAGCCGCGCACGCTGGGCGAGAGGGAGGAGCATGTGCAGGCTGGAAAGGTGTGGAGGGCAGGGCAGGTACCCGCCTTTCAACAGGTGTTATTTCTACCTCCCCCACCGCCACTTTCCCATCTGCTATTTCTCGGAAATCTGAACAGTTTTCAGTTTGTTTCATTCAGGATCGATGGCAATAGACCTTACAGTGTACATCCTGCTAAGCAGTAAGTGAACCAAGCATTGAGCCTTTTCATCCCCAGCCTCCTCTCCTCCAGCCGAGACCCACCTGAGGACCTTGTTAAACTGAAGATTCTGATCCTTTAGGTCTGGGCTGGGTTCTGAGGCTCTGCATTTCCCAGTGAGGCTGATGACATTCTCAGCCTCAGCAGCACATTGGAATCACCTGAGGACTTTCAAAAATCCTGATGCCTGGATCCCACACCCAGCCTTCCTGAGTTAAGTGGAAGGAATGCAGCCTGGAGTTAAGATCTCCAGCAGAGTCCAAAGTGTAGAGCAGGTTGAGAACAGCTATTAGAGACACTACTTTCAAGATCCAAGGTCTAGGCCCAACTGAATTGCTAATTTTAGCATATCGAAGAACCTTGGTGCCTCAGTTTTCTTGTGTGTGAAATGGAGTTACTAATATTTTCCCCTTTAAGTTTCTTATATGTATAAAGGAGATGCAGTCACATTTGAAAATAGTAAAAGCATGATTTAAATGTACGATCTAATTATGACTATGACTAAGAATATACTTTTGGTAAACAATGACATTATTAGAGTCCCTAGCTATTTAACTCATAAAAGTGTCTTTAAGGAGCTCCCAAAATCACTCCAGGACATGAACACTCCTCTCCTGGCTCCCTGAGAGGCCCCAGTAGCGGGCTGCACTGCCATCCAGAAACCAGCACCTTGGTGGCCTTCTGGAACCTTCTCCTTCTTGGGTAGAATGGCCACAAAGGCGGATTCAGGTAGACCTCTTCCCTGAGCTCCCTCCATGAGCCAACTGCTACCTTGAGCACAGGTCTGCCATTGCCAGAGGAAACCCATCTGCTTGAGGCTGCAGCCCCAAATGGATGACCACAACTGTTTGTGTTCATGTGTCTCATCGTGGTGTTGTGTTGTCAACCTGTCTCCACAACGTCTTCCTTTCTTTTCCCATTTGTGCCTTCATCGAAGGAGTTTCCTCCGATTCTGAATACTTGTCTCTGTAGTAAGTATAGAGAGGCTGTTTACTCACTCCAACATTTGCAATGGGTGAGGGAGGAGTTTGGCAAAGGTAATGTATTTCTCCCAGTTTTTTCTTTTGCAACTCACGACCCCATCTTTGGGAGGTTTCCTGGATGTAGAATTCACGACCAATTCTACCTGTACCATGCATGGGCAAGGCTTTCTTGTGAGAGACATAGGGCACACACATGCACAAACACACCTGCATGCACATCTAGAAGCATCAACCCCTACCATGAGGGACAGTGGGGCGGCTCTCAGTGCTGTCTGCAGTAGAGCACTTATGACCCTAAGGAGCTTACCTCCATCCCTATTCCTAATGCATAGGTGCCTCTAAGGTACCCGTGATCTCTGATCTCTGAGGACTGCAGGCCAGAGTCCAGATGCTCTTTGGGACCAGCTGCTACATAAGGCAATGCAGAGGCCCTGGTCTTACGACAGATGCTCCAACTGCAGGAAGGAAATCTGGGACTGGAGAGGAGGCTCATGGGAGTAGAACAAAGGTGACAATTTATCATAAGCTCCCAGAAGGGACAGAAAGCAGGAGGAGTATTGGGATGGGTAAGATGGCTGTTTACCCATCACCTGACATCATACCTGCTTTGGCAGGAGTCTTCATTTATTCAGGTCCAAATCCATGCTCCTGGAGGGGGCACACTGTGGTTGCAGTGTTAGAAAAATTATGATCTTCCCTGAAGATACTTCCTATACCATAGACTGTACTGGGAAATGTGGCTATCATGGAGCAGAACCTGCATGATGAGGGTCTGAGCTGCAGTTGGGGGAGTGACCAGTGTGAGGTGGGGCCGGGCGACTTTGGCCAGCTCCCCAGGGTAGACAGGTCTCACTCACCAGGCAACATCTGCATTCTCACTTTCAGCTGATCCCTCAGATTAGGGGTAGCTTTTTTCAACCATTTATCACTTTGCTCTCAAATCCTCTTGTGCTGAGTCACCTTGGTTTAGTCACCCTTCATCTGTGTCCCTGACTCCCACCTCATCAGCCTCTCTGAAGGAGACTCTTTCAAGTCTTTTTCCTTTACATCTGGCCATCTGCACCATCTTCTCTTTGACTAGCCCTTGACTGACCTCTGTCCCTGCTAACTCCATCTGCCAGGGAACCCTCAGGGTTACTGGCTGAACTTGCAAAGAAGCAGTCCTTTATTTGACATGAGATGATCCACTCTGCTCCTAAATAATTTAGTCATCTCAAAATAAGCCACTTAACAATGCAGAATGAGGGACTAACACAAACTCTTGCTCTTTGTACCTCATAACACTGTTGTCAAAATAAAATGAACTAAAGAATAGAAAAGCACTTTGTAACATGCTTTACATAAGTTGGTTGCTATGTACCATGTTCTCTGAACTGCGAAAACTAACACACTACTTGATGTTTTAAATCTCTAAGTTTTATGATGGTTTGTTTGCAGCACTAGATAGTTATTCAGTCATGGTGCATAAGAACTAGTTTTATGGAAATTAGTTCTGTGAACTGACTGGAGTTGCCTCAGATTAGCTTGGTGGTTCTTTTTGCTCCATGAGGACAATCAATTGGGACTTCAGTCAGCCAGGAACTTGACTGGTTGGAACTTCCAAGATGGCACACTCACATGTCTAGCATCATAGCCAAGGCACCAGAAGGCTGGCTGGGCTCAGCTGGGATGCTAGAGCAGGTCTGGATCTCTCTCTGGTCTCAGGCTGTCTCCATGTGGTCTCAGGTCCTCTTCAGGTGGCATTTCCAGATATTTCCATTGGGATAGTTGGACTTTATACATGGCGCCATAGGAAGTGGAGGCTGCTAGACCTTACATCTTTGGTCTGAGACTGGCTCTGCATCACTTCTGTAGTATAGTGGTTCTAGTGAGCCACAGGGCCAGCCCGGACTCACTGTGCGTGGAGGGGTTACACAACTACGTGACTACCTGGAGGCGTGGCTCGTAGGTGTCACATTTGCATGTGGCTATGCCACACACTGAAAATATATTTGGGTGCTCAGGAGAACTTTCATGTTCCAACTATGCTGAGCAGGTGCAAGTTACAGAAAATAACTCTGTATACCCGATTACAAGAAGCTCTGCTTTCTTTCTCATCTACTTTCTTGGCGGAGGTAAATGTGAAGGGAGACACGTCCTTCTAAATCTGTATTTCCCAATGGGTGGCCAGTGGGGGTTTTGTATTAGAATTATCTGAGGACTTGTTTGAAATATAAATATTTTTGCCCCATGTTTTACAAACTCTACTGTGAAGGTAAGACTTGGAGCCTATATTTTCCCTAGCTCCCTGGGTGATTCTTTCAGACACAAGTTTTTGAATATTTAAATCAAGACAGAAACCCTATTGAAAAGTTCTCTGCATGGTCACTATTAGTAACTTGATCAGCAATGAGGCAGTTGTTTGCTGGTCTTGCTTTCTCCTGAAGAAGTTCCTTGTGGATTTTTTGACAGTTGCTACATGACCACTCAGTCCTATGGCAGCATGCCACAGATTTCTTTTCAAAGACTTTAATGAACATTTTTCTTGTATTCTCTATGCAAAGGTATAGACGCCTTCTCAGCAGGAAAGTAAAAGCAGTCATGGCAGTCACCAGTTCTCCATTTGGAATGTAGATCATTTCAGTTTGGTTGACCTTGAATTCAGAAGTATGTCAGCAAATCTTGCTTCCAGGCCCAGTGGCACTTCCCTTGCTGCAAATGCAGAGCCTAAGTTGTGGGGCTGGGGTTGTGGTCATATATTTCATCCTAAGATGTTAGCAGACAGGATCATTCAGACGGGAAGGAAAGGAAACCTTGATCCTGCAGTTGGGCAAGGTGCATAGTCCTTCCCCATGACCTCACCCCAGTGCATGGACATAGAAGAGCCAGCTGTGAGAAGCAAGTATCCTATATGTTGAGCCTTCATCTGGTCTTGCTTGGCAAAAAGCTCAAACATGTTGTCACTGAACTGGGTGATGGTTGTCAGAAAAGTAGAAGACAGAGTTACTGTCTAGAGTTGTCTATGTAGACGATAAATGACACATGTAAGTGTAAAATGAATAGGTGAGTAATAGGGTTAGAAGAGGGCCAGATCATCATCAAGGATCAGGGGAAGCTGCACAGATAAAGTGTGGTTTGAGCCAGACTTTAGTGAGATACACACTTGGACTGGCAGACAGGAGTGGAGTGGGCTGTCCAAGGTTGATACGTAGGAATCTGGGGGAGTGGGCATTGCTGGAAGTGATTTATTAGGGTTCTTCGGATAAATAGGACCAAAAAGGCATATAGAGATATAACTAGGGAATTGCCTCACGTGATTATGGAGACCAGGAAGCCCCATGACAGAGTTTCTGCAAGCTGATGAACCAGGAGAGCCAGTGGTAAAATTAACCATTAGTCTGAAGGCCTGACAGAGCTCCAGTGTGTGAGGACAGGAGGATCCTCATCACTACCAGAGCAGGAAATGACACTTGAACAGAACCCTTCTTATCTCTTAGATAAAATGGTGGAGCTTAGAGGTAAGTCCCAGTATCATCTCAGAGGGATGGCACCAAGCATCAAGCTTGAGAAACATATCCTAATGCGTCAGCCAAGAAAGTGACAGCAGTAAGGGTATGGACTGAAGTGGCAGGAGCATGAGACATATAAAAACACCCAGGAAGAACGTGGGGGTAAGAGAGTATGTACGGGGGACAAAGGGCAGCACCCAGGCTGTTTACATGGAAGGATACAATTCAGCTTAGAAGGTTTAGGCTGGAATGGCCAGAAAAGAAGATGAAGTAATGGTATTGGTTAGATAGAATAAATCTGTTCACACATGCATTTGCTCATGTTCTAACCATTCATGGATTCCACATTTTCTGGGAAACTTCTAGGAGCTAGTTACACGGATAATTAGACTCTACTTCATTTTAGTTTGCAGGGGTAGGGAGGAGATAGACATAAAAAAAAAGTGATAGTTTTATGGTTGCTATTAATGAAGTTTATGCAGCAGAGGCAGAAAGAACAGAGTGGTCAGCTTTACCTGGAAATGGGAATGGGCATGGGGATCAGGAAAGACTTTAAAGAAGATGAAACATTCAGGGTGATTCATTGTATTAGGTAAAGTTTGGGGGCACAGAAAAGAGAGAAGGATTTCCAGACAGTAGAAATTGGGCTGGGATGACAGGGACCAAAATGCTGATGAAATTAACTAGTAGGCAAAGTGGGAAGAAGAGTGGACGGACAGCAGCTCATGTCCAGGCTGACTCATGGCATCCAGGGGCACTGCCAGGGGACTGCATGGGAACGCCTGGCAGAGGGGACTGGAGTGAGGGTGGTAGGAGTCAGGACACTGGGGAACTTGGTAGCTGGACAGGACATGGGATGGGCAGTGGGCAGAATGGGAGCCAGGGACCAAGGTCTCTGGTGCTAAGACGGAGATCATCTTCAGCAAGGGTCTGAGAGAGGACGATGATTTTCCAGTTTCAGAAGTTATTAACACCTCATTATAATGAAATCTTGCCCCGGTAGTGAAACCAGCCCATTCTAACTCCCGAGTTTACCCATCTCCTGCCCATCCTCCAAGTTGGTATATGTTTCCCCCGTCCACTCCTGCCCCAAACATAGGCTTCTCCTAAAACTTACTTCTTGACCTATTTCTCTAACACTGGCTCGGCTTCCCCATTTTTCACATTCTTTTATGGTGGAGCATGCCAGACTTCCTTCTTGTAATGTATAACACCACACCCACGCCCACCACACCCACCCACACCACACAGGTACACTCACAGTTACACTGCATGCACACACACTCACCCAGTCTCTCTCACGTACACACCACATGGCTCACTTGTATATTCACACATGTACACACTCACACATGCTCACAGCACACACACAGCACACTGATTCTCCTTCCAGCTCTGTGAACTGAACCAGGAGCCAGTGACCTGAGGCTGCCCAGCGTGGTAGAACTGTACTCAGTTTTGAGCTGTGAAGTGGGAGGAAGGAGCCAAGTGATCTTTATGTCACTTTCTACTTTTCAAAGTTTATGGTTTTAGTTTTCCCTCTTCCCTCTGCACCTAAGTACTTCAAAGCTTTCATGGAACAGGGTGTGTTGAAGGCAGGGAAGAAAGAAAGTGTGGACAGAGGGTTTAGTTTCTAGGGTCTGACCAGCTCTGACCTTGAACATGATGCCTGGCAAACTTTTAAGACCTGGGGTCCTATGGTCACTAGCATGGGCCAACCCCTCTTGGCTGACCCTTCTATCATGGAAACATGGGGTCTGTACCACTCAGGGAATTTCATTCTCCTTCTGCCTTTCCCTTTCTGTTTCCTGGGAAGACATGCTCCATAGTTTCCCAAGTTCCTCACTGGTGGAGAAAATGAAATTGGTAAGGAAACATGCAACTTACATGTTTTTGCTGATGAAACTGAACTGCTTAGGACAGTTCCCAGATGCCTCCCCTGTGGTATACATGACACCCTCCCCTACAGCCTCTCTCCTCTGTTAGTGTGTCCTCATTCTGTGCCTAGAAATACTCTGAACTCAGTCCCTGCTGGTCCTCCTGCCATGTTCTGATGTAAATGTATAGACAAAATCCCAGAGCTACTGTCCTAACAAGCACATATTCCCCAGGGCGGGCCATGTGGAAAGGGGCACAAGGTTTGGATGAAACCCAATCTGTCCATCCCCCTGATACCCTACCCCCTACCCATGTCAATCCACTCCTCCCCTTGCTCTAAATAACTGACTAGAATTCCCTAGAAGTGGTTTGTTCTGTAGACCCTAGGTGTACACTCTCATTCTCACCTGAGTAAAATTTTATGGATGATGTCTTTGATCTTTTTCTAGAAGATGCTAAGAAGACAGAACCAAGCAAAACCACCACAGAGCCTGAAACAGCCCAGCCAGAAGGGGCGGTGGTCAACGGGAAGGAGGAAGAGCAGACGGCAGAGGAAATCCTCAGCAGAGGCTTGAGCCAGATGACCACCAACGCTGACACGGATGTTGATACCTCCAAGGACAAAACTGAGTCGGTCACCAGCGGCCCCATGTCCCCAGAGGGCTCACCTTCCAAGTCTCCCTCAAAGAAGAAAAAGAAATTCCGAACCCCTTCCTTCCTGAAAAAGAGCAAAAAGAAAGAGAAAGTGGAGTCCTGATTTGTGGTACCCATGGACTCCCATCAGCATCCTCTCCTTCCTCCCTCCCCTGTTCCCAACTCTGTCCCTGTAAGCACGGGGCCAAGGAGGGAAAGAATAGGAACCTGGATTACATTCAGAGGGGGAGCTTAGAGATCACTCAACCAACCCCTCATTTTACAGTTACCCCAGAGAAATCAGGTGACTTGCCCAAGGTCACACAGATAGCGGCGGAGCCTGCACTAGAATTCAGGTCTCTGGACTCCCAGTCTAGTGCTCTTTCCACTATACAACACTGCCTAACTGTGGGCCACCTTTGTTAGGATGTTGCCCGCCAATCTGAGCCCAGGGCAAGAAGGCCAGTAATGGACCGTGAGCTCTCACAGGCTCAGACTAAATCAGACAGGTTGAGGCTTCCCCTAAGTAAGGTTCATCTCTTCCAGGAATCCCATCTTCTATGATGGAGCTATCTCCATATTAAGAAATCTCACTTCTCCTTTCCATTTTGGGTCCCTGCCCTGCTGCTCAAAGTAATCAGATAAATTGACCCACCCCCTATGATAGAAGTTAATCTTTATTCCCGAGGCTGACGGCTTAGCTTATACTTCCCCACACACTAACCCTGAGCTTTCTTCATGGAACCTCCTGAATGATGGATGGAAGAGTTGTAAGAGATGGCTGACATGAGGGCAACCCTAGTAAGCCTGATGGCGAGGGATAGTTTCATTTAGGAAGCCTGGAACTCGAATGTTTGTATTGTGCATCTCAAGCGCTTCAAAACTAAAACCAAATTTAGCATAAGAAAAGTTGTCTCATGCTCAGGGCAGAAAGTTTGGGAAATTTAAAACCTCTGTTGGTTTTGAATAGTACAAGGAGGATCAAAATAGCACAGGAAATGCTTTGCTTTTCTAGCTCTGCATGATATAGAGCAACACGGCTGTACCTGCCTCACTCTTGTCCAGCAGTCAGGTATCCCCTGACCTTTCCTCAAACCCAGGAGCACCTGCTAATGTACCAGAACTGGCATCTTACTCTTGGTAACTTTACCTTGGCGCCTTTGGGGTTCCAACTCTGAGTCGCTCTGGAACCAACAGAGAAGAATCAAAATGAGTCCTTCAGGATTAATCCTTTTGGACCAATGCTCAGAGAAATGCTTGGGTATCCCCAACCCTGTCACTATCTGCCCATCCTGAGCCTGGTAATACCACACCTATTGTTTTAACTGTCGATGCTTTTTTTTTTTTTCCACATTTTTCCATGGGGCATTGATAAATGAGCATTTTTGGCTCATAGACAATCGAGTCTCTTTAAAGCACAGTGTCTTCAAAGAATATTTCTTTTTTTTTTTTTTGGTTCTGATTATTGTAAGAATATTTTTGAAAAATTCTTAGTCACAGTTTTCCATTTTTGAGTACTTACCATATGTAGACACTGTGCAGGCTTCGTACGCATTTTATCCTCTAATCCTAATAACAAGTCTGTGAGGTAGATAAGACTATTTCTATTTTATGATGAAGAAACTTGACTCCTAAAAGAACTACTAACTTGCTTAGAAAGAGCTGGAGTCTGGATTTGAACCCAGGTCAGTCTGAGTCATGAGCTCCCACTTTTAGTAGGTATGGTGAATGGACAACTTTTATCCTCAAGATAATTTAGTCCATGAACCATTTCAAAGACTGACTGCAGAAGTGCAGTGTCTCTACTGCACTTGAAGGTAGGAAATTACCTGTGTTCACCCTCATTGATGTACCTTAAGCTTCTGGTGAACGTGGACTGAAGTGATGCCAGTGTGGACCTTTGACAGAGGAGAGCAAGAAATGCCATGCATCATTGGCTATTTCTTGAGAAGGAAGGAAACTGACGTGACCAAGGAAAAGTCAATGCTAAAAACCTAGTGTGGATTCCTCACTGCTACCCCAGATCCCCTCACTCTGTCCTACTTCCTGGTTGGGTCACGTCTAATAATGGACGACCCAGGGCCACTAATGCCTCGGAAAAATCTGTCATATGGTAAATGCCTTTAAAAGCCAACCCTTTGATGCCTTCTTTAAAAAAAGTTATTTCACATTTATTCATTCATTCTTTCCTAATATTGGTTAAGCATTCACTTTGCATCAGACATTATGCTGACACTGAAGAGGCAACCATTGTAACTAGAATAATAAGTGGCAAATGATGTTGAGAGAAAGGAGGAATGGATGTGACCTCTGATGTAGCATCATGTGTGAGTGCTTGTTGCTCAGAGATAATGTCAATCAACTCTGTGCTTAACAAATTCTCTTTATTCCCTTTATAATGCTGAGGCTTTGTTTAACAGTGAGGTGAAATTGTTGGAGCCTTGCTAGAACATCATGTTTGTAATTTGTGCCATGAGTCCACCTCTTCTTTACCAATTTTTTCATTCCTTGTATACTCAGAAAACCTGCATGGAGCTTGGGTCATGGGGCAGGTATGAGGGTAGGACATAGTTCCTGATGTCAAAAATTTCATGAGTATAGGAGGCCTGTAGACATATTACACAACAGGCAAGGGTGCCAAAGTGGCATAAGAAAGCGATGATTGTCTCAGGTACCAGAGAAACCTTTCTGAAAGGAGTGATGGATCAATTAGGTTTTCAAAACAAAGAGGAACCTTCTGGAGCAAAAGAGCTGGCAGAGTATTCCATAGTGATGGAAGAATTCACAAAGGCATGGAAACATGAAACTCCATGGTGTGTCCCACTGGACGCTGTAATATTGCCAGGGTAGGAAATGTCAGGTAGGGGGTGGTTCTCTTCTCAGATGGAGCGTAATTATCTTGTAGAAAGTATAGAAGAGATAGACTCGTCATGTAAGGAGTTGGGAACCAGAGTCTTGGGTAGACTTGTACTGTTGAAGAGTCTTTTGTTAGCTGAGTAGGGAAGGGGCTGGAGGTGTGCAAGATGTGATGTGGCTTTTCTAAAATGTGAATACTGAAGCAGGATTGATAACCTTCCCCATGTGACATTATCCTCGATAGCAAATAGTGAGTTTCCAGCCTAGGATTCCTCTCCATGAAATTCTCTGGATAAAGCACCTTAAGAGAGATTTTCAACAAGAGAAGGTAATGTTCAAAAAGCTAATGCTTAGTACTTAGTTCCGGATTCTATTTTGTTTTGGTGTGGATCTGCTGGGAGAGGTGTTGAGTCATTGCAGTGCACTTAGCTCTAGCATGGAGGGTGTGCACCAAATGCTACTGAAACAGATCTGCAGGATGAGCAAAACCATAGGCTATCAGGGAGAGAAAAAAGGGCATTTTCCATGGCACTGCATAAAAACTGGTTGAAAATCTAATGAGCATCTGATAATGACATATTGAATATTCATAAGGTCAGAATTTATAGGTGATGGGCTCATTTTGAGTTGAGCCTTGGTGCTTGGACATGCACAGAGAAGAGATAAGAGAATTTGAATCAATCTGCTGCACTGTGACTGACCCAGAGGAGAGGTTTCAGAACCTCTTTCCATGGGAAGGAGTAGGGATGGAGATGAAGCGGGATAAATGGTTGTAGGGAGACAAGCTTGGCTCTGATGACTTTTCATGCATTAGTAACTGGAACCCAGTTGTAATGTTGGAGAACCATCCACTCATATGATCTTCCCTTCACTGCAAAAGGCACTGTGAAACAGACCCCTGCCCTAGCCCAGAGCCTCCCAGCTTGCAGCTGACCTAAGTCACTGTCCTGCTTCAGCCAAGCTGTACACATGGAAGTGACCCCCACAAACACTTCTATAACTAACCTGAGGCTCTTCCTCTGTGGACAGCCAAGTTCTTTTTAAAGGACTTGGTAGGGGTGAATTTGAATGAGCAGTAGGTTCTTATAGTAAGAACCCCATTGTAAACCATAGCCCTGTGCCACCAAATCTCAATACTGAGCCTTGAATCCTGCCCCCTGTGGGATAACGCACATACTCACTCACGGTAATGTGGCAAGACAGTCATTCAGACATTTGGCACTATTGTAACAGAGGGCTACTGCTCTTGTCAACATGGGTGGAATGCCATATGTCCATTTCTTTGGTTGCTGTAGATTTGAAAGAACCATTCGCTCGATGACATAATGCACTTCCAAAAGTCTAAAAGGTTAAACATAAGTTTGGACTTTTCCAGGAAGATGTACACAAGGATAGAAAGACATGTAGCCTATCATAGCTGGTAACCCATGTTTGAATTTTAGGTCCTAATTCTAGGCCCAAGAGTAATCCGATGTTGACTTTGAACAATGTGAAAATATTTACACCTTACTCATTTTACACACATGGGTCAGTGGGAGCCCTTGGATGGTCAGCATAGTTGCAGTTGACTTGAGGATAGGGAAACAAGTCTTATGTCTTTGTTTATTACTGAACCCAGCTGAACTCTAGGATAATCACATTCAAAGTCCGAGGAGAAACAAGGAAGAAGATAAATCCATGCTTTCCAGTCCCACAGAAGAACAGGGCATTCCACCATGCAAAACCCGACAGGACATCATCTCCGTCCCACTCCCACCTCTCACATAGAGAAGCCATAGTCACTCAGGAGTCAGGGTAGAGAGTTCAGGTGGATGCTCTTTAGTGGGGAAGGCACCTTTCATCATTTTTATGTAGCCAGCTCCCTGGACAACGTAGGCTTCTCAGGAACAGTTTGTAATAATCCCCAGGTGGGGAATGTTCTTAAAAATACATAAATACTGGTTTGCATTGATTCATACTTAGGTGGTAGTAGGTTTTGCATTGATGTTTGGTGCCACTTCAAGATTTTCTCCAAAGTTGGATCATTGCTATGAGAAATTGGGGCCTGAAGATGGAGAAGGAAGATCATGATTGATACTGGGAGGGATGTGGGTGCCGCTGGCACTGGCCTCGGCATGAGAAGGCACACTAGTCTTCCTGGTAATCAGGTTCTCAACTCCTTTCCCAAGGATCAGGATGTGTTGGCTGTGATAGGGCACTTCCCAGGTCTCTACGAAGAGTAAAGAAGACATTTCTAGGGCTTATGGGATAGTGGGAGGATAGCTATAGTTAGACTCTAAACTCGCCTCTCCCCTAGCAAATCATCTCGTAACTGTCAAAAACCTAAAGGCCAAGTGTTTCCTTTTAAAGTGAATCAGAAACAGGACAATGGTAGGACCAAGGGCAGAGGAGCCACACTTGAAAAACATCCCAGCCCTCTTATACAGCTGGAAATATGTTTTGGGGAGCCCCATCCCCTCATTTCAACTCCACCTTTCCTGTTGTATTAGTGATTGCTCTATTGGTCCTACTCTGTGGGTGATTATTTGATGCCCCAGTACTGGCCCACCTTTAATTCCCGTGATCTGTGACACCCACTGAGTCCCAGAGTTTGCCTTCTCCAAGGAAGATGCCAGGTGGGGAGTCTAACAGTCCAGAGCCTAGGATGACCCAGCTGGAGTATAAGGTAGCAGGAACCCAGTCTAGGTGGGAAATGCAGTGTTATCTAAAGCTGTGGATGGTTTCAGTGAGATGTCTGTGTCCGACAATCGTCATGCGAGAGTACTACTTACTGTCTTCCCTTGTACATACATTGTCTGTGTTTAGTTCTTCTTAGTATTGTGAGGTTTCAAATAGGGGTTCCATGTAAATACTCTCTGCTACTAAAATGCCAGCCCCCTGGATCATGCACCATTCTCACAAATGGGTTTTGCCTTTCTCTGTGCTAACACTTTTGAGCCACTGATGTGCAGATGGATGGTTAATCTCCTGGGCTTTTATTTTGCAATTTTATATATCTATACACATATATAATATATATATTTATGGGTTGGTTCTGTATAGTTTTCTGTTTGAATCTGAGCACCAAAGCTGCCCTTTGATTTTCACAAGAACTTTCCAAAGCCACTTCTCGAGCCCTTTTGCTGCTTTGGTGTCTGACTGTGTTGCTGGGTGGTACGTCTGCCCGTGGGTTTTTGTATGTATGTGCTGTTATCTCACCTGCAGATATTACCCTAGTAAATCTAACATGCTTGGCTTCTTGGTGTGTGTGACCCATCTCTGTTGGCTACTCAGTTCTTCTGGCTCCAGGGATACTGAAGTCAGAAGGCGGGGGGGGGTTCATTTATTTATTTTTTTGAGACAAGGTTTTGTTTTGTAGCTCAGGCTGGCCTTGAACTCTCGGTGATCCTCCTGCCTCAGCCTCCAAAGTGCTGGGATTACAGGCATGCGCCACCACACCTGGAAGGGGGAGTCCATTTATGGAAACACTGACCACACAAGAAGCTTTCTCCCTCAGGGCCATTCTCACATGTGGAAAGCTGAACACTTGTGTAATTGAGTTCTAGTCAGGGAAAGGAGTTCATAAAATACTAGAAGCCTTTGAAAAAGTAAAGTTCATGTGGACTTGAAAATGGTTTTATAGAGCAAGATCAGTTTAGGCAGGTTGAGATAGGGGGTTGTAGAAACAAGCACACAGTCCTACAATGGAGGATTTGTAGGATGCAATGTAACGGGGTATTGGGCAAGAATCAGAAGGCCAGGGAAAAGTCACCCCAAAGCGGAGGAGGGATTTGCAGCTACTAGGAGGGAAGAAAAGATAGGAAAGAGCTCATCTTATCCTCTCCCCAATCTTCTTTATGCAAAAAATACAGAGGAGCACATCTGACAGGCCCTCTTTAAGGTCTTACACATAGCACCT
>RJWT010005450.1:0-30781 GCA_004365215.1 Cuniculus paca | reverse complement strand
AAATTAAGTAATTTATTTGAAATGACACAGCTAGTAAAACCTGAGTCAAAGAGGAGAAGCTGATTTTCCTGGAGTGACGAATATTCAGCCCTTCTCTGATAGTGCAAAACAGAAGAACAAAATAAGTAAAGCAATTAATTCAGGTTAAAAATAAAGATTGAACTGGGATTTGTGCTGCATGCCTTTAATTCTAACACTTTGGAGGCTGGGGAAGGGTGATCACAGTGAGTTTGAGGTCAGGCTAGGGCTGCAAAGACAGACCCTGTCTCAGTAAAACCTTAGATAGATAGATATCTAGAAAGATATGTAGATAAACTTTTAGATATCGAAGGAAAGAATGGAAAGGAAAGATGAGATGGGAAAGGAGGGATGGGACAAGAAGGAAGGAGGGAAGGAAGGGAAAGAAAAAACTCTAATGGAATATAAGTCACCCACTGAAGCCTATAGGAGTCCTATGGAAGACAGAAATGTGAAGACACCCCTTGACGTGATGGAGAGAGCAGGGCCAGAGATGAGACAACATGAACTCAAATTCCAGCTCTCCAACCAAGGCCATGTAAACTGACAAAAGGTTCTTAATGTCTTCATTCCTTAGTTTCCTAATGTCACCTTCCTTTAATGGTTACTGCATACTGAGGGCAAAACAAATGGTTGGTATATAATTATGAGGACATAGGAAATTATTAGTGCACAGGTCTTATACATAGGATGCACTCAATACAGTTGGTTATGATTAAATGTGTCTTTTACTGTCACTTCATTTTTTTCCTATTTTTAAAGTAGTTGTGTTGAAGTCATCAATTATTTCATATTTTTTCAGTTGAGCATCATAACACAGATGAGCTGTTGGAAATAATTTCAAGATAAAGATCTAGAGGGTGGGAAACTGGAGGAAAATAATGACACATACACAATGCCTGCTATGTGTGGAACATTGTGTGAGGAGGTCCACACATCTCAATTCTTGTCATTGCTTCCATTTTACAGATGAGGAACAACCAACTTGAAGGATTAAGTAATTTTCATCATAAAAGACTTCTTTCTTACATGCTATAGTCCCTGTCCAGCAGGAATGCATGGGATACAAATCTATTGTCAAAAGAGCTAAAAATCTATATATTCAGGAATCTTTTGAAGAAATACAGGAAAAAATTGTCTATTATTGTCTTTCTAGGCTTTTAGTAAGCTATGAAGAGCCCTCATTCATTTTTCCATCCCTTATTCCACAACCCCACTTATTTTAGTGTTTCACTGAGTTACAGGACAGCTTTGAACTCACTAGTGACCCAGGCTGGCCTCAAAGTCATGATCATCCTGAGTACTGGGATTATGGGCATGGGCCTCAATGCCCAGTTCCTATTCTCTGCTAATGAACTATGCATCTGGCCTGGGATTTAGCTCAGCAGCGCAAGCACCTGCCTGACAAGTGCGAGGTTGTGAGTTTGATCCCCGGTAGCAAAAAACAAAAACAAACAAACAAGCAAAAACCCCCCAAAACAAAAAACTACACATTGTCAGGTTTAAAAGTTGGTGATGTGGGAGTTCACGTGTCCTTTTTTTTCCCCCTTATTTCCAGGAAAAATAGCATTGCTGCTCAGAAGACCCCTTGAGTAATACTGCTCTTGGATATTGATGGGGATGTCTAACTAAGTAAGGTAAAACATATTTTTATAATTAAATGTTCTTATATTTTTTTCTACACTCAAGTGGTTTTTGTTAACAGGAACATTTTGGTGGCCAAGATGGGAGGGAAAGTGCAACAATAAAAAGTTATCATTCTTTTCTCTTTGGCCTTGAGTTAAATCCTTTGAATTAGAAAGCAGTGTTCTTGACAGACCTCTGACTGTAGGCTTCATAGAAGTTGGAGAGGTGACTGGCATTAAATGTACCCATCTCTTTGGCTTGAGTGGATTGTCTTTCTTCTTTATAAAACCACTTTCTTAGTCTGATGTAGAAAATTGTGCTATTTACCCAAATTTTCTAAGGTATTGCTCTATAAAATCAAATAATATCAGAATTTTTTGTTCATGGGAAAAATAAGTTAATGGATGACATTTTCCCACTTTAAAATATACTTCTTGTGATTTTTTTCTGGAGATTTGAGACTGGTTCTTACTTGACCTTCCATGTGCATGTGCCAATGACCAACGTAAGAATAATGTATCTAGTGATAGCCACGGAAAACTTCAAAATAGCTGACATGCTAAGGCCATGGTGTGATTTTTTTTTAACATAGATGTGAATGCCCACTCTGATTTTCTGTTGCCTCTTTACACAGCAATTTATGCATACTTTCTGCTCTTATAAAATTCACCTACTTCAGATATTGGTGCTAATTGCATCTTCTTTAGTGGGGCTGTGCACAATCATGGTGTTCTGTGACTTGCAAGTATTATGCCACCTGCATGACCTGCAAAGACACTATTCAGGTTCATAGTTTCTATGAATTTCCAAGACATCTATATAGTATATGTTATTGTTGATTCTATTTCCCTTAAGGACATTTTAAAGCATTCTATTAAGAGTTCTCACATGCAAGATGTACATTACCCCAGTTACCAGGTAGAGTAGAGGATCACGTTATGACAAGCTGTAGATAAACTGAGAATGAAGAGATGTGTAATATTTTTAAGTCAATATAAGCTGATTAATTTTCCAGGATGCTTTCAAAGCCATTTTTCCTTCTAAGGAGAGTTACACAGATAGCAAGCAACTTAGTGAACAAATACAAGTCTTGGAGTTGAAGGGCAAAAAAAGAACTTCTTTTAAGAAGGCAGAAAGATGAGACACAGCCAATGATCAGTAATTAAATATTACCAGTTATGGAACACTTACCATGTGCTAATGCTGCTCAATATTTATACATATAAATTCAATTAAGTAAGATTTCCACTAATATTATCCCCATCTTTCAGAAGACAAAACTATGCCACAGAGAGTTCATGTAACTTTCTTAGGTTTGTACAGTTTGGAAGGTATGGGCCTGAAATTTGAACTCTGGTAATATGGTTCCAGAATTCACTTCCAAAATGGCCACGGTATATCACCTTTACAATAAACAAACAAACAAACAAAAACAAAAACAAAAAACTGTTTTTGTACTTATCTTGAGCAAACGAGGGTAATCGAAGATAACTCATCCAAGTAAAATCAGCTTTTTAGTTAGCCTCTCTGGCTAACTATATGATCAGCATTTGTCAAGGATGCATAAGAAGGTGGTGCGATGGGGCAGAGACCCATGGTTAGAAATTCATTCACAATGAACTGTTGTTATATATGTGGGGCTCTTCACTGTTCTGAGTGAGGTGGCTCTCTCTCAATAGAGCTTTCTTGTTTGCGTTTTCTGCTATTGTAGTCTATAAATCAGTGCTAGTAGACACACTCAAGAGTTACATCAATATGGTTCAGGTAGGAGCTGAGGTGTATCTGTTTCCTGATGGCTAATGTCAAGGGATTCATCTGCTTGAACCCAAAAGCAGCCCCAAGGCCCCAATGCCAACAGACAGAAGCAATGATTCAATCACCTCCGAGTTGGTACCAGGTGCCCTTAACCTTCAATTGCATTTCCTGGCCTTGTCTGTGCATAGAGTTGGTTGAAGTAACCTTCCTTCACCCCCAGTGAAGCAAAAGCCTTCACAAACTTTTCTTTCTGGCCCTGCTCCCAAGTGAGCACCTAGCTCCTGAGATGTGGGGATTCTGCAACTCCGGGCCTATAAAAAAATGAAGCTTTGGATGCTACAGCTTGCAAGTAAAACTCTAAAATGAGACTATGGAAATCAGCAATCTACCACTCCATTCTCACCAAATAAATTTTCTAAATAAGGAATGAAACAGCCCTCTTTATTGCTTCCCTGTGCCAGATCTCCCCTGTCCCAGCCCTCTGGCAGGCAACCTCTTTATCCCAGAATTGTTGGGAAAGCCCTGGCAACTGGTCATGTTATTGGTCACATTTGTCACATCATGTAACATCTTCACTCCTAATCTAATTTGATGGAAGTAGTTTGACAGGGCATGGCAGGGATGCCATCCAGCTTCTCTGGAGCTGCATTTAAGACCCCTTTCTCCACAGTGGCCAGTGACCACCTAGCATTTGAAATATTTGAGGGCACACTCTTGGTCAAAACAGGTATAGGAGCAATGCCCCGCCCATAAGTAACCATGACTGAGTTCCATTGCAAGAAAACCTTGTTCACTCTTTTTGTTAGAGGAAACAAAAGATTTTAAGTTACTATAACGAAAACTAGTGTTTAGGTGACTGAAGTTGTGGTTATTTTGAGAAAGCTCTATCAATGCTTCATAGTCAATAAGACAAATCAATAAAAATGGCAACCCAATACAGAAAATGTCAATGACATTTCACACATCTCACAAAATAAGAATATTGACAATTCAGTTCCATTTAACATCTCTTGCCCAAGGAGAAACAATTTGCAGCAAGTGCATGCTAGGAGATACTTAGTTTTTCTGTGCTGAGTTCTCTATTTTAAGTACTCAGGGGCTTTCTGATTTTCATAGTTTCTAGTCCACTCCACAACCTTTTTTTATGTTCTTATGCTTGTTTCTGGAGGCAGAAAAGAAAAAGACGCATGTCTGGCCCTTGAGTCCAAGGAGTTCACAGTCTAGATGAGAAAGCAGCATCCACATAATATTAATGCAAAGCAGAGAGTAGGTTGGAGGCTCAAGAGCTTAGTCAGGGATGCTGGTGGAAACTTCTGCAACAAGCCAAGTGAGAGAAGCAGGAAAGCTGATGGGGGACAAGAACAGAAGCAGCAGAAATGGAGAGAAAGGAACAGAGAGGAAAATTTTAACTAGGCTTTCACTAGAGAGGGCAGCAAAGGGAGCCACCTAGGAACTTAGAAAATTAAGGCTCTATGAAAAGTGTAATTTAGAATCTTCCAAATGAAAGTGATTGTACTTTTACCCCATTTCATCCCAGTTTCCAACGAATCAGAGCTCTGGTAATTCATTTCAGCACCCTTTAGACTATCAGTAAAGATCAACTGCCTGATGCGTTGAGAAACACACTACCGATTAAATTGATATTTTATTTATATTTTTTATTTACTTATTTTGATGTTGGGGATCAAAGCCATTCTAATCATGTACACCCTACCATTGAGTTATAAGCCCAACCCTGAAGCTGATATTTTTAAAAATAAGTATTATTTCTTTTCTTTTTTTGTTCCAAAATGCTTCAGGAGTTAGAGTGAAGGTATATATGAGCCATAGCTAGCCGCCTAGCTAGGAGACTGCCGGTGAGTGAGGCATTATCAGCTGATAGAAAATCAGTTTAAAAGTCCTATTTGTTTTCTGGTGTCTCCATGTTGTGATATTAGGAGGTGATGGCTGCAGTTACGAGAGACATTTGTTCCAGTGATATTCATAAATACACTTTGTTAGGCAGTTATGTCAAGTCTACAGGCTCTCTGCTCCCTCTCTGAAAGCTGACTGCTTTTCAGCTGTTTGATTTCTCTCTCTAAAATAGGACTGTGCTGGCAGGAAATCCGGAACTCAGGCATGAGCCACACAATGTTAAATTTCCCTGCTGGATTTTTGTAGGACAATCAGGCAAAATAGGGACTCAGGGTGGGGGGAGCCTTGATAGAATGGACTCTAACTCTAAAAGATCACTGGAGCTGGCTGAGATGGAGAGGTGTCATTCAAGGCTGATAGGAATGCAGTTTGTTGTTGAAGGACTGGCAAGATTGGGCTATGTGTTTTTTGATTGGTGGTGGTGTGGGTTCATTTTTCTTGGGGTTCATGAGGTGATTTGGGGAAGATAGTTCACAATGAAGTTAAATGACCCAGATATGGATCTGTGAGATAAGAAGATGAAGTGAAACCAGTTGACCTGTTCAGGCCAGTCTCAGTTACCAGCCTGGCTCCTGACCCTCAGAGATGCTGGTTTCCTTCCATGCACTCTCCTGTGTGAAGGCCTGGTTCTGGGCTGATGACACTTGTGTCACAGTGCAGATGGGCTCAGCACTAGAGCCTACCACTGTGAGAAATTACACTCTCATGTCTTCACGACTCCCTGGGGATCTAGTTAGCTTTTAGATTCTTATTTAATAGGTTTTGAGGAGGACCTGAGATTCTGCATTGTTAATCAGCTGTCAGGAGATATGGATATTGCTGAACCATGTACCACACTTCATTTCTGTGGGATAGGTTCATCAGTGACGGGGTATACCAGGGGCAGGCAGATGCAAATGGTCCCATGAGGAAGCTGGGAAGACACAGGGAAAGTAGCTAAAGGCTATGTCCGGGTAAGGTAGGCACAGAGTGGGCAAACTCCTGTGATGGAAGAAATCCCACCTCATTTATGAAGCATGATTGTGCAATATCAGGCTTTAGATGGTCTTGAGGCAGGAGAACTTGCATAACCATCCCTATGTGTAAAACCTCAAAGACTCTCATTGTCCTCATGCTAAAGTCCAGTTTCTTCCACACAACTGTGATGCCCTCACAATCCTGCTTGTCCTCCTGTTCACTCTTTCTCTCCTGGAATTTGCATAGGACTGCAATGGTCTTTGCTCTCTGCCTCCTTGTCTGCCTGGCAAACTCTGATTCATCTTTTAAATTCCTTTCCACAATCAGCTTCCCTGTGAAACTTAAAACAATTATAGCTTGTCTATATTTAAATCACTGGCCATATTTCTAAGGATTGAAATACTGCAATGTTGTATATGTTTCTCCCTATAACCAGGAAGGGCCTGGAGAGCTGGCTCTTTTCTTGTTAATTTCCCCATCTTATTTGGTCATAGCATAGTGCTAAGCTACAGCACTCACTTAACAAACTCTAGTTAAATGGAACTAAAGAGTAGTTGGAAG
Organism: Cuniculus paca; assembly: GCA_004365215.1. Taxonomy (NCBI): domain Eukaryota; kingdom Metazoa; phylum Chordata; class Mammalia; order Rodentia; family Cuniculidae; genus Cuniculus; species Cuniculus paca. Next base: position 23,950 of record RJWT010005450.1, on the reverse strand, counting down.
AAACAGGATAAGAATAATTATGGCCCACTCTAGAAAAGGACCGGAAAACATAAAGGGCCTTAAATAAGACATCTTGGGATTATAGCAGGTATAGCCTTTACCTAGGAGGCGCTTCTTTTATGGAATCAGTTCAACTTTTCTTTTCCACATATGAGTATTTATCTCTTGTGCTTGGCTTATTTCACTTAATATAATGTCCTCTAAGTTTACTTATGTTTTATTAAATAACAGAATTTTCTTTTATCTATGACTATCCATTATATATGGGTATATACATTTTCTTTACTCATTCATTGATGAACATTTAGGCTAATACCATATCTTTACTACTATGAATAATGCAGTATTAAGCATAGGAATATAGATATCTCTTTGCTATGAAGATTTCATTGTTATCAGGTATTGTACTAAGTGGTGGAATTGTTTGTATCTCACAGAAGTAAAGAATAGAATGGTGAACAGCAGAAGGTTGGTTGGGTGAGCAGAGGAAGAAGGTATTGGGAAAGGTTGGTCAATGAGTACAAAGCTACTGCTAGGGAAAAAGAATATGACCTGCTTACTATTGTACAATAGGGTGACTATCATTAGCAATAACATAATGATATATTTCATATTTTGAAATAGCTAGAAGGAATCTGAGTAGTTCAGAAATAATTTCTAAATGTTTGAGGTGATAATTATATTAATTACCCTAATTCAATCATTACACAATGTATACCTGTATCAAAATATCACATGGTACCTCATAAAGTTGTACAATGATTATGTCCACTTAAAAAAATAGATACATCAAAAAATAAAAGGAGGGGGCCATGTACACATGTTCTGATGCGCTTGTGGTAGGTGCTTCATGAAATAGGCTCTTTGAAGAAGCAAGGGCCTTTTTCTCTCCCCCATGTCTCCACTTCCCCATTTAGAGAAACAAAGACCAATACTGAAAACTTAGTAATAATGATTTTCTCATTTGTACGTTCATATCTTATTCTTTTAAATAACATTTCTCTTTACTTTTCCTGTGCAAAATAACATACCAGCTACAAACGACAGAGAAATGAACAAAACATAACCCATACTCTCAAGTACTGTGAGACTAGACGGTAGAGAGTTCCATAAATAAACAATTTTGAGATTTTTCTTTGTTGACTATAGCCATCTATATTAAACATTTTATTAATTCTAGCAAATATCTGATTTGCAAAATGACCTCCATGCATAATTATATCATCTCCAAATAATAGAGATTCTCAGCACTTTATTTAACCTCCTGAGGACTTGATAGTTTTCGTAATACAGAATTTTGAATGGCAATGTGGTGCATGTTCCAAATAGTATATAACAACCTCAACAGAATCTGAGAAAGAAACCCAAAATCAAACATATTAATATTTCTGTAGCAGTACAACCACCTACACTAAGTTACTTTACATCAGTTCAGATTTTTTTTATTAAATGAGCACTGCAAAGCATTCAGCTTTCAAAATATTTTGGATTTCACAACAGCAAACAAAGCTTATGAGTTTATGATATTAAAACTCTAATATATTAATTTTATATCTTTTTCTTATTTAGCCAGCTAAACCCACTTAAATGTATTAAACAATGTTGAGCAGAGTAGACAAACTTGTTTTATATCTAAAGGGTATCCTCAATAATGACTCATTTGGTTTGTAATTTAAAATCTGAGTATTTTTCATATTAAGGATTACTTTACTCTTACACAAAAAATGTTTTAAAGTTATTAAATTTTATCAAATGCATTTGGCAAATGAGGTAGTAATCATCTACTTTTATATTATTATCCTACTGATAAATTTCCATTGCATTGTTCAATTGCCCTGTATTGAAAGTAAAAGTTTAGAAATCAGAAATTTTAGATTATTAAGCTTTTTTATTTGAAGTAGTTAATTTAGGGTTTTGAATATAGATTCATAGTTTAGATTGTTTTCTTATTAAGGTTTTAAATGTGGATTCATAGTTTAGAGTATTTTCTCCATTGTTTTTCTTTTTCACATATTTTACCACTTTGGGGATCTGAATCATATCTTCCTTGTGGATTGAATTGGATAGTTTTCCAATCTTCTACTCCCTAGGACATATTATAATGAATGTATTTATGTACCATTTCTTGAATGCCTGGATAAAATTACTGTTAATTCTCTCAGAAATGAATATCTTTTGGGAAGATAGTTCTTAAAGATATTTCTATGATTTTTCAGTTATTAGTCTGTTCTTATTTTCTATAACTTTCAAAACTTGATTATCTTTTATTAGATTGCAAAGATTAGAAATTAAGGGAGATTTTATCCTTCCCAGCTGTGAGTGCATATGTTGAATTATTGAATTTATGAAGTTTCTATTTGTTATTTGTCTTTTTTTTTTTTTTTTTTTTTTTTTTTTTTTTTTTTTTTTTTTTTTTTTTTTTTTTTTTTTTTTTTTTTTTTTTTTTTTTTTTTTTTTTTTTTTTTTTTTTTTGGTACCAGGGATTGAACTCACAATCTCACGCTTGCCAGGCAGGTGCTTGTGCCACTGAGCTAAACCCCCAGCCCTCAAGTTGAGATTTCATTGTGAGACATTTGTTTTGGGCCAAAATGTTCATCAGTTTATCTTTCACTACAACAACTTTGAAATTGGTTTTAAATAGAAGTAGATTTCTAGATAATCATAATTTGAAAGAATAGGAGAGATTATCCAGTCTAATCTACCAGTTCAAGAAATGGAAAAACTAAAATCTTAGTTGGTAAAATAATTTATACAAGCTCAAGTGTCAGGGACAAAAATAAGTTTAACCTAGCTCATGGAATGCTATCTCCCTAGAGAAAATAAACATAGCTATGAAGCATTGTACTACATAGTTCTCTTTCTTGCTGACCTCTTAAGTTCAATTGGTCTTGACTCCCAGTAGTTACCTGGGGATTGGTGCACAGCCCATGACAGCATCCAACAACCTAATAGATGTGGCTATCGAGCTTTCAGCTCTGGTCTCCATGGATATGTCATCAAATCAATACATTTCTTTGACACCAACTGTAGAAGGAAATTCAGGAGCTAGTCCCAGGCACTATTAAGAACTCAATTCTTTCTTCAGTTTGTACTTGTTTGTATTCTTTATGAAGCATTGTCTGAAACTAATTGAAGGTGTCATTTGTTGATTTCTCTATTCATATGAAAATTACTCAATAAAACAAAAATGCTTTCACTTTAAAAAGTGCAAGGTACATTATGCCTAGGAAAGACTGACCTCCTAGACCAGTAGCTGCCTATGTTGCAGCACATGTTTAGTCCCTGTAGACAAACTGTGACATCACAGTATGACTGCAGTCGATGAGGTTGCTTTTACTTACTCTTGTCAATATCAGTAAACATGGCAAGTAAGGTTTTTTACTGTGTGAATGTTCAGGTTTAGAAAACCATTCAGTGAGCTCATGTGATTCTTTTCCTAAGAGCTGGACTTAATGAAATGCCTATTATTTTCATAGCATCCACTTGAGACCTGATTAAAGAATTTTTATTTTTAAATTATTCTGTGTAGTAAAAATTTTTTTGTCTTTTCCTCCATGCATAACAAATATACACAAAATAATTAATTTACAGTGCTGAAGAACAGGAATGCCAGGACTCCAGGTGCTGTTCTCCTGTCCCGTGGGTCGGGGTTAGCACAACTAGGAAGAAGGACAATGCTCAGCAGGACATAGTGATTATCTTATGAATACAAAACTGAAGAACCAGTGGGTGAGTGTAGGGAACTCCCTGACTCTGGAAACTCAGGAAATTAAAGTAGCTAAAAGTTTAATTTTTCCATTAATTTTAAGTGTTGAACCCAAGACTTTGGTCAGGACAGCAAGAACCAACAAGGTCAAAATCTATATATACAGAATCAGATTTAAACCAAACCAAACAAACAAAACATAGTGAGAGCTAGGTAATGAATGATATAGTGAGTATAAAACACTTACCATGGAGTACGATGCATAGTGTTCAGAAAATGTCAGCTATTATTAAAAATGTACTTTAAATATATGTTTTTTCCTTTAAATCTTAAAAAGCCCTTAAACTCTTCTATTTTTAATCATCCAAACATGTCAACTCATAATCTCAACATTTTTTTCCCCTTAATTTGATCAAGTCTTATTGCTTCTAGGACTCCTTGTTCAAATCATCATCATTTTTCCGAAACTGGAATCTTGGTTCCTATTCTTGTTTCCTGCCATATGTCTATCGCCCAAAGAACAAGGCAGAGATTTTCACTCAGATGCCCCCATGGCTTCCCACTGCATCAAAATGAGTATGTTACAGCTTGTATCTAGATGTCTCCCCAAACCCTCATGCAGTAATAGGTGGGGCTTCTCAGAAGTGGCTGGATCTAGGATGTGTGCTGTGATTGACTCATAGTGTGATGCTAGTGTCAAGAGTGTGAGCGCTGCCCTCAAAGTGGGTATCCTGGACAAGACATAACCAACAGGAAGAGGATCATAGCTTGTCAGGCATCACTTGCTGCTTGTTACTTTACTCCTTTGCTGCCTTATGCCTGTCATGAAGTGTTTCTCCTCTGCAATGCCTGTCTGTCATGCCACTCTGCCTTGGAGCCAGCTGATTATGAGCTGAAACTTCTACAAACTGTGCACAAATAAATCTTTCCTCCTTTAACTTTGAGTGTCAGGTATTTTGTCTCAGCAATGAGCAAAATAACGAAGACAGAGTATGTAACACTCATTACCATAATCTATAAGGCCAACATATGATCTCCCTGTCCCCTGGCTGTCTTTTTTAACTTCTCCTACCACTTTCCCTTAAGCACTATTAGAGAAAGCTTTTTAGTTCCTAGAGAAACCCAAATTGGCTCCTACCCCAGAACCTTTGCATTTGTTATATCCACTGCCAGGAAGTGCTAACATATTTCCTGGAGTCCACACTATTCTTTCTTTCAAGCTTTTATTCAAATAGAAGGTTTGCAGAGAAAATTATTTGTATGGACTGTTTCAAAATTCAAAATCCTACCTTCTCCTTTTTCTGTATTTTCTTGTTGCTTACTCTATTCTTTATAATCCAGATATTTTCAACATGAAATTTATTATGTTTATTTTTCTAATGTGGAACTTCTCTCTCCTTTATTATGTCAACTCCAGGAGAACAGGAACTTGATCCATCTTATTCACTATTATATCTTCCAAGAATGAGAACAGTGTCTGGCAGATAGTAGGTGATAAACAATTACTTTTGAATGAAGGAAGGAATAACTAGATCTTTCTAAGAATGCATGTTTATAATTATAATGGAACAGTAACTACAAGACAGTAAGTCTACAAAATAAGTAGATGAGAATGTTAAAGTGAAAAGAAAATAAATATTAACAAAAATTTAGGTTAATAGGAAGCATTTTTCATGAAATTCATTTAGCAAACATATCTCATACAATTGTGATATGAGCAATATACTTGACTTCGTCAATATTTATTGACAGTCTGTTTTGCACAAGGAATTTTTAAACACACTGTTGTGGTGTGCATCTGGATGTCTTCCCAAAGCCTTATATACTCATCAGAGCTGACCAGATCTAGAGTGTGTGATACGGGAACTAAAGGGTGTGACATAAATTAGTTCACAGATTGGAATTAGTGTAATTCTGGGAGCCACCACCCAGCCTGGATGAGATAAAAGTGAAAGATAGACTGGCTGCTTGCTGCTGCTGTTGCTTTCTTATTTCTGCTTGCCACTTCCTGCCTGCCATATTATGAGCTATTTCTCTTCTGTGATGCCTCTCTTCCATGCCACCCAGCCTTGGAGCCAGCTGACTATGGATGGAAACCTCTGCAAATAAACCTTTCCTTCTTTAACTTGTGGGTGTAGGGTATTTTGTCTCAGCCACAAGAAAAGTAAAGACACACACCATCTCATGTGTGTACGCACAGTTTACTCTGCACATAATGAGTTTACATATACATAAAACATCTCTGTGAAATCATCATTCTCCCTTATTGATCAACTAGAAAGGCTCAGAAATGTGTCTTTAGCTGTTTATTTAAATGAGAAATTATGAATAATTCCCAATCCCATCCTTCTTCAGATACATTTTAAAAAGTTTCATTTGCAGTTTCTTTACTCTATAGATGTGGCATTTTTTAAGTTAATTGACTCTTCTGAGCATTTTCGGCCATTTGTAAGATGAAAAAAAAGTTACTGGTTATTTAGAGGAAGCAACAAATATGAAACTTTCAGTCAGGAAGTTCACCGTAGTCATAATGACAGGGATACAAGTCCCTCTGCAATTGGCATGCCTTAAAAGTATGGGCATATAGAAAGTGAAGCAGAGAAAACCAATGATGAGAAGGTCTCGAGTCTATTTATGTCCCTAGATCCAACAGTTCCTGAATTCAGCCCTAATTTTCTCTTTTACACCATTTATAAACATTAAATTCCCCTGCCTGACTTAAGCCAACAAGGTAGCTACAGCCAGCAGTTGAAAGCCACATGAATCAAACAGAGCTCTGCACTTACTCTGTAGATCTCTGTGATTGCAACTGTCACCATGAGGATAGCCCTGTCTGCTTTTGCACATTTATTGAGACTGCACCTGACACTTTTCCCGGAGTGTAATGTTGAAAAGACTATCTCTGCTGCCAGGGAGCCCCAGCATTAATGTGAAAGCTAACATTCAAAGCAGCTATCTGCATATTACATATGTGGGGCCTAGAAGAAGAAATTCTATCTGAAGTGAGACCTAAAGGATAGGCCAGAGTCCACACCACACTGGTTTGTTCCTGAAGGCCTCCTTTAAAGCACTGACTTTAAGTGCTCGCTTTGGCAGCACATATACTGAAATTGGAACGATACAGAGAAGATTAGCATGGCCCCCGTGCAAGGATGACACGCAACTGCATGAAACACTGACTGCAGTATCTTTGGAAATTTGGTCAAAACAGTAGATAATAACTCCAGGAGGAAATGACATCTCAGGTCACATAATCATTTTAGGTTCATATCATATATTAAAAACATAACTTTCAGTACTACCTGTCCATGATTTTAATCCTTACTGTAGTTGATTTTAGATTTTGAACTCATGGAAATCTTTCAGAAGCTACTATAATCTTTTCCCCCAGAAAGACATGCACATACAGAATTTGTTATGCAATTTCAGTTCCATGACCTCTAATTAAAATTCCCTGTTGACTAGAGTAAACCACTCATGCTTTTAGCAGGCCTTTTGTTTATTTATTTTTCCTTATTTTGGAGAAAGAACTCTCCTGATCTCACCCAAAACCAGGTACTAAGTGTTTTCTAGCCAGAAAAACCTGGAAAAATGGAAAGTGACATGATAAACACAATTAAAACTATACTTTATTGTCTACATACTAATACCCAAAGTTAAAAACTCACTAGGTGAAGCTCATGAGAAAAATAAACCATTCACATTGACCTCTGCTTCTAAGACTGAGCTGTCCTCCAAGAGGTTGACAGCTGTCTCAGGAATCTCTCTCTCAAACAATTGTGTGTTCTGCAGCCTCCACTAGTAGGCCATTGTGTATTTCCTTTCCACGGATGCAAAAGATAGGCCGCCTAGCCATTGCTATTGAATTAATCAATCAAATTTTATTTTTATTACACCATGCTGGAAAATCCACTCATACTGCTTTCCAGTAATACTGAAAAGCAAACTAATCTATACTGCCCAATTAAGAATAAAACATACGTCTTCTTGATGATGTCTGGGCAGTGGCAGTTCCAGTGGTCACTGGCTCTTGAAAGTTATTCAACATTAAAGATGAGAATGACTATCAGTGCTTAACTGCAAGCAGGTAAGTTTCATTACAACCACTAAAAAAGAAAGAAGGAAAAGATATAAAACATAAAGGGTCTCAGATGCCCCAGTGTCTACAGCCAGGAGCAATACTAATAACAAGCATTTATTGAGCACTTTCCCTTCTAAGAGTTCAAAGAGCTGTTCTATGTAATATTTAATTCACTTCTACCACAGCCATCTGATTTATAACTTGTCCAGGGCACAAGACTCGATGAGCAAGGGAGATTGCTCAGGCTCTCAGCAATGGTCTTGGCTGCTGAAGTTGCTGAGAGCGTACATTTCCTGGTATCTGAGGAGAGAGATCTAAAACCTAGAATTGATAACAGGGGCAGATGTTGGGTCCTGATACCAAATCAGTACATAATGTCAAAATGGACCTTCCCCCAAAAAGATCCCCACCAAGGAAGCTCATGACTGGCATCACCCTGTGGACAGGCCTGGCCTGAAGGTGGCACTCTTTGATTTACAGCTTCATAAATTTCCTTTTAGTGAACCACAGTTGACATAGCTAGAAACTTGTCTGACTGTAACACAATTCATGAGACGCACATTCAACTGAACATAGAAACTAACAAATGGATTTAAAGAGCAAAGATCCTTTTTTCAGTGACTAAATAACACTATTTGTTCACAGTATCTGAATCATTTCTCAGTATCCCCTCAAAACAAACGAACAGAGAAAAATTTGAGAACTGAGTAGCAATTAAGTGGTTGTTAAATGATTATGGATTGGATTAAAGGACACCTTTTTTCTGTTCCTTACAGGAAATTATAGTCTTTCTGTCTGTCTCGCTCTCTCTTCTTTTAATTTGCCATTCTGGTTCTCATATCTATCAGTCTTTAATATTCAATTTTCTCCTTCTATTGTACTGTTTTATACACACCTATGTGCACATATTTATACCCACATGCATCCACAAAATGCTCATACACGCACATACTTTGCCTGGACAACTCCCATTACATCTTAAATAGCAGCTTCCTACAAAGTATTGTTTGAGGTCCCCAATTAGACTAAGTGCTATGTTGTCCTCCCAAATCACTGCACACCTCTCTGGAGACATTCACTACATGGCATCATAGTGCAGTTACATTTTCATGGGACTGTAAATTCCACATGGGCAGAGATTGGTTGCATGTTGTTTGCCATCCACTCTATAGCACCAAACAAAGAATTTGGGATTCCTAGCACCTACTGATCTCTTAACAACAACAAAACAATTTACGTCTAGCACACTTTAAGCATTCAAATATGCCAGGCATTATTCTAAGCACTTTGAATGTATTATCTTATGTAATCTTCATAAATAGCAATTGTGTACTATGGTCAGTATTTTCAGAAAAGGTAAATGATGATCACGGAGATTAAGTAATCTTTTAGTTTCATTCTTTAAAAAAATTAACCTGAAGGTAGAAATCAAGTGCAAGTAGTTTATGTGGGAGAAGATTTCAGAAACATCCTTGGAGAAGGAAGAGAATAAGACAGGAAATGCAGTGCAGCCAGCAACAAATGCATTATCCAGCCAGATACCTTTGTAACCGGAATCCCACTGCAAAAACTCTGACACTCTAGATGTCAGTGCAGAACATTTACCTGAGAGTTATCCTATCAGAGGTGGAAGGTAGTTGGGATGTTTATCCATTCCTTCCAGCAGCCATCTGATGGGGTCTGCCGAGGGTCAGTTTCAGTACCACTACTCTCCAGCTCTTTTGGCCTGCTGAGTGCATGCAGGTAGGGCAGGCTCCAGCCATCAGAGAAAGCCCTCCAGCAGCAGGTAGGTGAGTGCAGTACATGTCAAGGGGAAGGCCCAGGGCAACATGGGAAGACAGCAGCTGCATAGTTATACCCTTGAAGTTCTGCTTTTAGTCAGGGATTGTCTTAGTTACTTTTCTCTTATTAATGAGACAAAATACATGACACCCAAAGTTAAGAGGGGGAAAGGTTTACTTAGCTCAAAGTTTGTAGAGGTTTCAGTTCATAAATGGCTGGTTGCAATGCAGGGTGGCTTGGCAGAGGAGGATCACAGAGAACAGAGAACAAGATCATGGCAAGCAGAAATCAGCAAAAGCAAGAGAGGACAACCCTCTTTCTGTCTCTTATACTGTCCATAGGGTGCCCTATTCAGGGTGGTACCAAACCAATCAGTAAACTGATTTCATAATCACACACCCTCAATCCCAGCATCACACACTCTAGATTCGGCCATCTCTGAAAAAGCCCCACTTATGACATGAAGCTTTGGGGGAACATCTAGACCCAAACTATAACAGGAACAATACTGAAACTGAATTTGAATCACTCTGACATTGAAGTATGTTTTAAATGACTAGTTTTGCACATAAATGTTACATAAATGAATAAAAAATAGAAGGGGAAAAATGAAGTGTTGAACAAAATCATGAAGTAGTTTTTCATCAGAGCTAAGATTGCATCTAATAAAGCTTTGATGCCCTCAAAGAGAGAATGCTTTTCTGGTGACTGTAGTGTTTGTTGCTTTCTGGTTTCAGAGTCTCCCCTTGGGGATCACTGTCAATTTTCTTTCTCTTTATAGTTCCCATGATAAGAGAAGAGGCCCCCTCCCCTTTGGTTCTCTATATTCATTCTTACAATATGATCATTTCCTGATTTGGCTACTTCGAAGTCTTGACCTATTGTGGGAGCCACACTGTTTCTATGGTGATTGCCCATACATCAGCTGTCTGCTTTTACGCATTGATTTTCTTGGTCAAAACCACAGTTTACATATGCCAGAAAGTCCTGTATCTTGCCAATATGTTACTTCTCTTTTATTCTCTTCCTCCATCACACACTTTGTCTCATTCCATACAGGTTCCAAAATTAGTTTCACACCCAAAGTTTAGTCAGTCTTTCACTGATGAGCTAATGGTGCGCGTCTCATAATGTAATAGCTGGATCTTGAGAAAAGTCATTCGTTAATTCAGTTCTTCTCAATCAAATCTTTTTGTAAAGTCAACACCCATATCCTGGAGGTTTTAGCCTCTGCCATACCCTTTAACCAGTACTTGTGCTTGTAAGCTATCTTCAGGTTTATGTATAAAATTAAGATCGGCATTGAGTTTGACAAATATTTATTGAACACCTACCATTTAGTTGGCATTGTGATAGAGAACAAAAGATGAGTAAGATCTGATCTCTGTTCTTAAAGTCTAATGGGAGTAGCAGACATAAAAATGCAGTGCCAGTACCTACTCATATGCACTATCATGGAGTTAAGCCCAAACGTATAAAAAAGACTTATGTAAGATGAAAAGCATGGCCTAAAAGAAGGGCAGAAAGGGAGGGAAGAAGAAAACAGGGAGCAGGGGCACACAGAGTGTTGTGTGTGTTCTCCCTTGTGCCTCTGCTTAAATTGCCATGATCCCTGCTGAGTCAGAGTGAGACTTAGGAGACAGAAATTGCTCAAAAGACAATAGTAGAAGGAAGAGAGGGAGGAAGGGGAAGGGGAAGAAGGGAAGAAAGCCAAAAGGAAGAGAAGTTAATATGTGAACTTGGAGTTACAGCATTTGAAAAGTTTTTTACAGGATGAGAAATGATCACGGTTGTGCCATGGAAAGAGCCTTCTCTTGTGACAGTAGAAATTGCACAGTGTGTGGAAGTCAGGAAAGAGAAACAGCGAGGAGGTGAGGTGGGAATTAGAGGTGATGAGGCCTGATCTACGACTGTATTTGTGGTTAGAATCCAGACATAATTAAAGCACATCATGCACAGGTCTTAGTGAGACATTGGATTCTGGAAAAATAATAACACATGTCTAGATAGTTGTAAAAGCCATTATTATGAAATGTTTTTAACAGTACTGAATAGTGCAAATATTAGTTATGAAAGTTATTTTGACTAGATCATAGCTCTCGTTATTCATAGTCAGTGTCCTTTACAAGCCCCTCCCATGATTCATTGTAAATTAAGCCTTTCCCTAATTAGATTTGCTGAAAGCAATAGAGAATGCCATTTGGCCACCTCTTCTCTAGGGAATGTTGATATTCAAATCTCTAGGTCATTATTTACAATCCCTATTTCTGGCAAGGGAAATTTAAAATTGGATCTCATGTTAATCTCAAAAGCAATCTCTCCTTTGCCTCTAGGATGAGCAAATATTTAAACTTGACAAAGGGGATCTTTTCTGCAACCTACAAGTGTCTGACCGAATTATCTACTGGGGGTATATTCTGATATTCTGGCGGTTATATAGGAATGTTGGTTTATTTCTTATGTTATTAGCAGTGAGGATGATGGTGAAGATAGTGATAGTGATGATGGATGATTGTTACTTCTATCATATTTTAACATGTATTCTCTGCCAAGAAATATGTTAGGCACTTTCTGTAAATTGATTGTCTAATTTAAGACATACTAATGTTCAAAGTGATGATAATTTTAAAGTTCAGGAAACTGAGGTTGAAACACTAATTTAAGATCATCTAATTAATAACAAACAGATCAGAGAGATGAAATTTTGTTATGACTTGGGTGTAAATGTCCCCCAAAGCCTCTTGTAGTCATAGGTGGGGTTTTTCAGAGATGCTTGCCTCTAGAGTCTGTGATGCTGGGATTAAGTGTATGATGCTGGGAACAAGGGTGTGTGATTACTAACTTAATCCCCTCACTGGTTTGGCATAGTTCTAGGAGGGTGTAATGTGAAAGCCTACTTGTGTGTGATTGCTATCCACGGGAACCCTGAGTGAAATATAAGGGACAAAAAGAGGGCTGTTGTTGTCACTTGATGCTTGCTACTTTGCCACTATCTGCCTGCCATGACTGTTTCTCCACTGTGATGCCCCTCTGCCATGCCATGCTGTCTTGGAGCTGATTGGTTATGAACTGTGAGCCAAAATAAACTTTTCTTCCTTTAACTTTGAGTGTAGGATATTTTTTTCTCAGCAACAAGAAAAGTAACTAAGACAAATGTGAACAATCTACCTGACTCCAGATCTTATATTCATTGTTCATAGACAGAAGGATCAAGAACCTAGAGTTCTTTCAGTCATTGCTTTTTGATCTCAGCAGCTGAGGCTCCAGATCTATTTCTAGGCAGAGAATATTTTCCCTGAATACTCTGGTCTCTTCCACACTAGAGTGGATTTTCCTGATTAGGGCTGTCAATACATCAAGCAGGATTTTCTAAACAGAGAGAGGGCTGGTGCTTTATATAAGAAAAAACAAAAGGACATTGTCCATCTCAGAAATACAGACTTTATGTGTCAGATGAGGCCAAACAGATTAGAGGCATGCTGGGACACCCTTTTAGATTTGCATGAATATGAACCTTAGACAGCATATACTGGTATGAGAATTTAGAGAAGACAAAAAGATGTTTAACTGGCAATTGAAACCCATATAATGGCATTCTATCTAAAGCTTGAAGGGATTGATGTTCAAACAAAGTCAAGTGTTCTAGTGGAGTTAATTGTCTACCTCTACTTCCAAGGAGGTAGATACCTCATTATTGTGCCTAGTTCCCTTTTCTATCTCTTTCTTTTCAACTTCTAAGAATGAGGAGTCTAAAAGTATTCCTTCTCAGCCATTGATTTACCATCTGAACTTTAGTAAACTTCTAAATTCTCTAATCCTCAGTTTTCTCAAATGTATGATAAAAATGACAGCACCTTACACATGGGTTGTCAAGTAGTTAAAACTAAAAACTAGGGACCATTTGACTAAATACCTAAAACATGAGAGCTCAAAATATGTTAGATACTAACACCGTATATATATATATATGTATATGTATATGTGTAGGTACATATGTACATATACATATATGTACATATATGCATTTTATACACATGTACTATACATATAGATGTATATATGAATATGATGAAATGGAAACATGATGTAACAGAGAATGTCTCAATTTTAAGTCTTGTTTTGAAATTCCTCATATATAAGTTCATTAGGTCTCCATTTTCTCATTTATAAAATGTAGAAGAACAGTAACAGGTACTTCATTGTATTCTGATTATCATGACGTGATAGGTATAAAAAGTTTAGAAGAGACCTGATTTTTAATAAATGTTAGTTATTATTAAATTTTTTTTATTTTAAAGAGAATAAAACCAAACAAAACAGAATAGAGCAAAGAAAATCACAACAGAATAATGTAAGCAACATAGAACTTCATGATAAGACAACAGAAATCAACAGTGGTTACCATAATGTCTCTTGTTTTCTTTGAAATAGTTGCCTATACCTTCACACACAATAAATTCAAACAAAACAAAGTAGTATAAAACAATCAAAACAAAAGAATGAAAGCATTATGGGACTTCAAAACAAGACAACAGAAAATCAACAATGGCTTCCATAATGTCTCTTGTTCTCTTCAAAATAGCTGTCCTCATACACAATGAAATCTAATAGTAGAAAACAGACTAAACTAATCAAAACAAAAGAATGAAAGCATTACAGGACTTCAAAACAAGATAACAGGAAATGAACAATGGTTACTATAATGTCTCATTTTTTTCAATATAGCTATTCATACCATCCCACATAATAAAATCAACCAAAACAAAACAGAATAAAACCAATTAAACAAAAGAATGAAAGCATTACAGGACTTCAAAACAAGATAATAAGATAGGGCCAGGGATCTAGCTCAGCAGTCTAAGCGCCTGCCTGGCAAGCGCAAGGTCATGAGTTCAATCCCTGGTGCTACCAAAAAAACAAACAAACAAACAAAAAACCATAAGAAAACAACCATGATTACCATAATACATTCCATTATGTTCAAAATAGCTGCCCATACTCTCAGACACAGTAAAATCTAACAATACAAGACAAAACAGAACCAAACTTAACAAAATTGTGAAAACATTACAAGAGTTCAAGACAAGAAAATAAGAAATTAACATTGGTTACCACCTTCTCCTCTAAGTGTTTCCTCCTCTATCACTTTTATAATATCTATTGTGTTTTTGGATCCCACTGACTCTGTTTTTTATGCTAGTGTTCACCTGTATGAGTTCAAACTGTTTCACCCGTGAACATGATCTCCAGTTGCATCCATTTACTTAGAAGAGCCTTGAGATTATCCTACTTTATAGCTGGGTAGCTTTCCATTGTATGAAAATAACATATGTTTCTTATCCATTCTTCAGTTGATGGATAAGTTACCCTTGTTTTTTTCTGGTCTCCTGTCACATGGAATGATTGTTTTTTCTCCTTTGATTTTCAGTATATGAATTTCCTTTTCTGATAAATGTGTTTCTTGTATACAGTATATTGATGGATCTCGTTTCTTGATCCACTATCCCTATGTTTCTTTTTATTAGTGAACTGAGGCCATCTACATTAATGGTTACAACCAGCATACATTGGTTTGTCTCTGCCATGTTATCATCTGCTATTGGCCCTCCACTTCTCCCCTTCATTCAGTTGCCTGTCCTGTTTGGCAAACTTCTTCTGCAGCTGTTCCTGGAACCATGGTCATCTTTATCTCTCTCTAGAGCATCCTTCAGCACTCTCTGTAGGGTTGGTTTGGTGGTCATGCATTTCTTCAGTTGTTCTTTATCATGGAAGTATCTTATTTTTCCATCAATTTTCAAAGATAGTTTTGCAGGATACATCAATGTGGGTTGAAAGTTGTTTTCTTTCAGGATTTGAAACACTTCACTCCAAACTCTTCTTGACTTGATGGTTTGTGTTTACAAGTCTGTGGTGATTCTGATTGGTTTTCCTTTATAGGTGATCTGTTTCTTTTCTCTAACAGCATTTAACATTCTGTTCTTGTGCTGAATTTCGGGGATATTGAATATAATATGTCTGGGTATAGATTTACTTTGGTTATGACTAGTGGGAGTTCTATATGCCCTTACTTATCTTCCCATGTTTGGGAAGTTTTCTGCTATTACTTCTGTAAATAGCCTTTTTATTTCATTTGTGTTGACCCCTGCTTCTTCATTGATACCTATCACTCTTAAATTATTTCTCTTTGCATCACTTTGCAGCCATTGAATTGTTATTTCCTGGTTCCTTGTTCTTTTTAAAAGCTCTTTCCTTTCATGATCACTTGCTGCAATCCTGTCTTCAAGGTCTGAAAGTCTACCTTCAGTGTGTTTCAGACGGTTTTGCCAGCTTTTGATTGACTTTTTAATTTCCTGGATATCTTTTTGAATCTTTTTCATGCATTGTAATTCCATCCTATATTGTTCATTCAAGGTTTCCATTATTTTCTTATGCTCCTCTTTTTAGTCTGTGTCTTCTTTAGATATGCTGAGCAATTCTTTCATTATGTTTTTCATTTGTTTTATCTGAGACATTATTTCCAATCTGATTACTTTTACATTCTCATGAAGTGGTTTCTTTACTTCAGTTGTTATCCTCTCAGAGATTTCAGGTGTGTGACTCCATTTTCTCCCATGACTGTGTCTCCCAGACTTGTTCTATGTGGGCTAGAGGTCTGAGACTGCCTTTTGCTCCTTTGTCTTGTGATTCTCCTGGATTCCTCCCAACAAGCTGGTTATTGAGTCCCAGGAACTTCCTACATTGGCTACCCCTCTGAGGTGTAGGGGAATGGCACAGGCACCTGGGTTCCCCTGACCCCAGGTTTACAGGGAGGTAGCAGGGTGTGAGGTAGGCTTCTCCAGACCTGTGCATCTACACTGGGGCTTCCCCAATGTCCAAAGCTGTGTGGGGAGCTGCTTCTCTCAGTCTGCGTGTCTACACTGAGACTCCCATGATGGTGGCAGGCACACAGAGGTGTGTTTGTCTGATTCTCCTGGTGATTGATGGCTGCCCGAAGAAAGCAAAGGCCTCCAATAGTGTCCTGCAGGTGAATGGGGCTTACCTGGATGCATGTCTCTGCTCCCATTGGCTGCCCGCAGGAAGCAAGTCTTTTGTTGTCAGCCGGCAGGCGGAGGTGGATCTGCTGATTCTCTCTGCCCACACTGGCTGCCCGCCGGAAGCCGGTAGTTATTATTTTGAGAAAGATATAGATGAAAGTTTGGGTAGCAAAGAAGGGATCAGTCACAGGCACAATTTCACCGTCATTTTTTCCCCCTTTTTCTAAAAAGACTTCTCTGGACCTCAGTTTCTACATTTGTAAAATAGAAACAATAATAATGGATGCATACATATGTTATGTGTAGATATAGAGGACAGGCATACATTTAGTTTATAGTGATATAGTTTTAGGTGTAAGTGTAGACACAGGCACAGACATGAACATGATTAAGTGGCTAAGACAGTGCCTGACACATAGTGGTTAATAAATATACGTTGACTACTTTTTCATCTTTCCTTTTCCCCCTTTCTACTGTGTCTCAATTTCTGAGTCTTCAATTATTTTTTACTTTTTTTTTAAATGACTCAGGTTGATTTTAAGCCTTACATTATGACTTGAGTTATCATATACAAGTGCCTTGATCTTGGACTTTGCAGCCTTCAGTACTATGTATTATGAATTTCTCCTCATTCCAATTTACTCAGTCTGTGCCATTCTGTTATGAATGGACTCATCACAAAATGGACTTAGGGTTGAATATATACATATATATATATATATATATATATATATATATATATATGTAGAGAGAGAGAGAGAGAAAGGCATTAAGGCAGGAAGTGAACTCACTCTTGGCAACTGAAGGGATTGAAAGTGAAGGGTATGAAGAAAGTTATAAAAATGATCTCATGAGTTGAATATAAGGACTGAAGACCCAATCCTTGGGGTATTGATAACAGTAAAAAGACATAGAGTAAAAGAAAATGATCATCCACTGCACTTTAGAATCTCTAAAAACCATTTTGACATACAATAACATAATCAACTTGTCGACTTTATGACTGAGATCATGGTATTTTCCTTTCTTTCTAATGTTAACCATACTGATGCACAAATACAACATTTTTATACAGTTCCCTCACTATGTCCTCTATATTATTCTTATGTGCCATCAAGTATACATGGGCAATAATCACATGATGGAAAAAGGATCTACATAACCCCTCATCTCTGGTGATTTTCTTTTGTATGGTATTTTAAAATATAATGTTTATAAAAGTTTAGGAAAATACGTAAGTATGAGGAGCCTGTCTAACCAGGGTAAGACTAAATGAAAGAAAAATTTTAATACCTGTCACCCTGAATTGAGTTGTGAAGAAATGTTCACAGATCCATAAGACTTAAGGATGAAGGGTTTTGGAATCATTTGGAGTAGATCACAAGACTCTGAATTTTTGACTGCTATTTTCTGTGTCTCCCCCACCTACTACTCCCATCTTTAAAAGATAAGAATATATTTGCTTTTTCCACTAAAAAGTCTTGATTTTCTTAGAAGTATTAAGAAAATGTAAAATATTCTCGGCCTTAGCATATTGTATAATACATCCTATAGTCAAACACTAACTAATAATTATGATAATAACTAGTATGTACTGAGTACTTGATATATACCAGATACTCTACTAAGGACTCTCACCTTATTCAGTCCTACATGAGGAAATTTTCGCTCAGTGAAGCCAAGGAACCAGCCCAAGGATAACACTTAGCAAACAGCAGAACTTTGATTTAAACAGAAGTCTTATGACTCTACAAACCATGGCATTACTCCTTCTTCGTAGCCTTTTGCTATAGAATCAATACATTCACCAAATATTCAGCCAACTGCTACTGAGATCTGCAGCACACCAAGTGTGGTACTGGGTAAAGGAAATAAAGGTGTTAAAAAAAATCACCCTACATGTTCACAACACACAGAGTTTTAAAGATATCTGAGTGGTGCGCTTTCATTTCTTCACTGTATTATTCGACATGTATGAACTCCATTGTTTTAAAGGGCCTGAGCCAGATAGCACATGTATAAAGTTGAAAGAAGAGAGTGCCTATTTTAATGAACTCCCAAGCTAGTGCAAGGAAGGGAAGTACCATACCTGTGGGATTCCTCTGTGAATCTCCACGCTGTAGACGTAAGGTGGAGCTTGACCTTCTGAAGTCAGATTCAGCTTCAGAACTCTCCCAACACAGTTTCATCATAGACAACAAATTAACTGGAATTAAAGTTTGAAACAAAATCTATTTACTACTCTTTCCTTGGAAAAAGGCACACATGGAGATAGGTATAAGCCTTCCAGGGTTGGTCCTTAAAGATCACCCATTTCAAACCTCCTCACTTTTCAGATGGGGAAGTTAAAACCCAAAGAAAAGTAGCAACAGAGAAATGATTGGGTGAAGAACTCAGATACCTCATGCCCTCTCCATTAAACCACAGTGTATTCTCTCTGATTGAAATACCCTGTATAAAGAAGTGGAGACAGTCAGGCCCGATGTTTGGTAGAGTCAAAGAAAATGGAATGTGTGCTGAAACGAGCAAGCATTGACCAAGCCCTGTAGTGAGCAAGCCAGTTGACCTGGAGATAAGGAGGCCCAGGAGGCTGCTTTCTAGAACCTAGGGCCAATCTGTTAGGACTTCTACCATCTCTTTCTAAATTATTCTTTTCATTAAAATGGAAAGAACTGACAACTCTGTCAGCTTATGCCAAATCTTCAGCACCTTCAGCCAGGCACACTAGGGTGTAATCTTGAGATGTCTTTGAGTAAAAGTTCAAAACACTAAAATGGGAAACATTAATGGGTGGAACCACCATGCATGCACTTATGAGAATCAATTTTCCACTTAGCTTTTGCCCAGTTGTGCTAACTACTAACCAATCTATACTCCCTAATGGATTAAAACGGAAAGGTCAGGAATCACAAAATCATCCATTTCCCATTCATTAATATTCGAGTGGGGTTTGTAAACCTGCCCCAGGCTCCATCACAATGAGGATTTATTTATAACCAGGTTCCAAGTAGATCAACATTGCATGAAAACATGGATTTGTATGCAGTTTCTGAATCAAGAAAAAATGAATGAAATTTACATGAAGATATGATACTTGACAATTGGTAAGAGAAATTGGGTAAAGGATCAGGATTAGGGTGAAGTACGTGAGTTACCTACCCCAATCTCCTAATTTAAGGGGTGCAAAAACTCAATAGTCAAGACAAATAATATTTCAATGAAAAAATTTAAAGGAAATTCAAGAATTTATGATAAAATATCAAAATTCTAAATGAAGACAGAGCCAGTAGGAGTAATGAAGAGCTGGATATGTCTGTGTTAGGAATATCAGAGGATTTTGAATAAAACAAGAAGTTGAGGAGTAAAGCCACAGTTCTGGATATCATCAGCTATGCAGCCTTAAGTGCTTTTGTAACTATCCTTGGGTTTAGTTTTCTCATTACTAAAGTGGAGCTAGCAGCCTCTATGTCACAGAATTGTTGTAAGAATCATTGAGCACAGTTTCTGATTTTATTTCAATTGTTTACTCAATTTACATGTAATATTTTTTATATCTTAAGGATCATGTGGAGGATACAGTATTCAGGGGAAAAAAGTGAAATAAAGGCATAACCAAGGTGGACTGCAGCGCCAGTCACTGTCAGATACTTGAGTAAAACATTCATGTTTGCACCACAAGCAATTGCAAAATGAAAGACAGTCCTACAATGAGACGAGTGCCCTTGGGTCCAGGCTGCATGCACACAGATGTCTGTCATTTGGGGTGAGAGTAGGCATCATAAGGTCGCATTTTCACTCTGTAACCTAACTTGGTCTTGGTCCATATGCAGAGGCTGAGGAGTGTGGAGTGGGAGTGGTAATCGTCTCCATGATAGGTTGAGTAAAGAAAATTCAAAACATTTAGGTTAATTTTCTTATATCACACAGCTACTCAGGAGATAAACTCACTGATAATCCATTCTGTTTCATTTGTTTGTTAAAATGTGGGAAATGGAGGTCAGGCATGATGGGTAACGTAGTGCTTGCCTAGCATGCAAGAGACCCTGGGCTCAATCCCCTGTACCATAAAAAAGAAAAAACTATGGAAAATGAAAATCTTCAAGGGGAGAGAGTCTTACACAAAGAGGGAAAATATTTTGGAATAATAGATAAGAAAAGACTTGTAAAATACTTACTTTCTTTAACCTATCTAAATAAACCCAAGCGATATGTACATACTGTGAGTACTTAACTAAAAGTATATAGTGATATCAATGACACCCGTCTATAAATTGGAGAAAATTAAGAAAGAAGTATGACAACTGAAACAGCTCCCACAGACAAATGCTTAGAAAGAACTAAAATAAAAACGGTGAATAATAGTTGGCTTAATCACAAAGTATAGAGAATAGCATATGCACAGGTTGTTGTATGCATTAAGTAAAATACTGTGTAACAAAGTAACAAAAAGAGCTACTACTAGTGGCACAGCACCTGCCTGGCAAGTGCCAGGTCCTGAGTTCAAGTTTCTGGTACTAAAAAAAAAATGCTGCTACTAATAATAGTTATTTTTAACCAGGCAGAATAATGACTGAATTGATGTATCCGTCATGTATAAACCTTGATAGGTGATAGATTTTTAATCCACAAAATGGAAATAAAAGACCATCACCTTATTTTTAATGGCTGCTGGCTAAGGGTCTTAGGCATTCAGGAATTACTGATGGTAGTTGTTACTGTCATCGAAATAGAGAAAGAAAGTTGTGTTTCATGTAAAGCTGATGGAAGCTATTTCTGCCTTCTCAGAGAAGTGGATCCATGAGTCGTTATTAGTAGAAAAACAAATCTCAAAATTATTTCAGCCCTCTTCCAGAAAATGGTTTGGAAAAAGAAACAAGCCTGAAATTTCAAACCTTTTTGTGAAGGGCTGAAAGATCTCTCAGGTGTAGCTGGACTTTTGTGTGAGTGAAGAATTTTGAGTTTTGGAAGCACTATGGAAGGCTGGTGGCAGAAAAATTTTATTCTGATACAATGTAACCTCAAACTTTATGTCATCCAGAGGTATGTCTATGTACGCTATGTATCTGGATGCTTACAAACATCTGGATGACTGACCACAATTGTAAGAAAAAAATGTGTTTTTTTCTTACAATCTTTCCCAAACATTTGGGATCGATATCAGAAAATAAGGGGCCAAATAATGACTTCAGGGAAGCTGTCAGATTGAATGCCCATAACTGAAGTTCGGGAAGCAACACCCGGATCTGTTATGTGACAGAAGAGCTGAGAGGAGTAAATTGCCTGTGAGCCCATAAGCAAGGCAGGTGCGATTGTGATTATGAGTGATTTTAGTACCCCTAATTGTCATCTGGAAATCTGTGAGTCTTCAGAGCCAGGGGAAGGAATGACTGACAACTCAATGATGAGTTCTTGGAGCCATGTGTCAATGAGACAGCACTGGGGATAATTCATTTCTGAATCTAGTGATACCTAATGTCTGAGCCATAAGTGAATACGCAACAATTCAGCTATTTGACCTGTCGTCCAGAATTAGTTGTGAACAGCATTATCTGGAATTCAAACTCATTTACTGGTAACACAGGCATCCTTGATAAATAAGGCAACAAAGTAGTCTGGAGCTACATGCAAAGCTTTTTAACCAACTCATTAAAAAAAAAAAAGGCATTAACGAGGCCATCAGCAGCCAAACTGTAGACAGGCAGCAATATTCCAGAAGCATCTCACCTCTGATAACCATGGCATGTTAGCGTGGGAAAAGACTTACATTATCACTGCTAGAGGTCACAAACAAGCAGGCTGCAAGATAGGCTAATTCTTCCAGGGAGAGACTGAATTGGGTATGTTTAATGTTGGATGGGAGGCTTGTGGGGGGCGGAATGTAAGTGAATCCCATTTGGCACCCCGCAAATTAATCACAGACTCACTTCTTTCACATTAGACCAGCGCCTTTACATGCTTTCTCTAACATCACCAGCCTGCCTCAAAGAATTTTGGCTTGCCAGCCCTGAAACTCGTTTCTTTGCTTAACAAATGCAGAATCTGAAGTTCAATTTTGCATTATCACATATATCAGGTCAATCATGTGACCAGCATCAGGTTGAATGATTCAATAAGGCATTTACTAAAATGACTGTTATGCACCTATGCATGCCTTTATTGCTTTTAATTCCTGATTATACAGTGTTATGGTTAATACATTGTGTCAACTTGCACAGTTTAGAAGTTTAACTGAGAGACTCAGCAGGGACCCAGGGTTCTTACTTTGTAAATATCCTCATCCTGTGCAAAGGAGGGCAAGGACATTTTGTGTGTTACACCCACCCTGAAGATGGGGCGGGGGCGGAGTACAATGTAGGGGTAGAGAAGAGGCTTGTTTGCTTTCTTTTGCTCTGGCTGCTGCCTTGAAGTGTTTCCCCAGTGCCATGCCACTCTGCTTTGGAGCCAGCTGATTATGGACTGAAATCTCCAGAAACTGTAAGCTAAATAAACCTTTTCTTCCCTAATTTTGGGTGTCAGGTGTTTGTCTCAGCAACGAAGAAAAGTAACCAAGACAGAATTTGGTACCACTGGAGTGGGGTCGTTGCTGTGACTGTACCTGACCATGTGGTTCAAGAGCCTTTGGAAATGGCTTGTGGGAAGAGTTTGGAAAGGTTTGGAGATGTCACCTGAAAGAGAAGCCCTGGAACGGCTTAGGCTGTTCTGTAGGGGAGATTCTGGTAAGAGCTCAGGAGACCAGGAGGCTGATAGAGAGCCTGCTGGTAAAGAACAGGCTCAGGAGGTTTCTGCTGGGAAGGAGGACAGCATTGGGTATTGGACTCCAGTTGATGTATGTTATGGCTTGCTTGGCAGAAAGTTTGTCTGCATTTTGCTCATGTCCAGAGACTCTGCCTGAGACTGAGATTAAGGATGGTGGACTGATTAATCTGGCAAAAGAAATATCAAGGCAGTTGAATGTTGAGGCCGTGGCATGGCTATTGTTGGGGGCTTTTAGCCAGATTCATATCGCAAATCAAGAGCACAGAGCCCAGCAGGGTGATTTGAAATGTGAATTTGGCCAAAAAGGAAGCTCTAGTAAAGCTAGGGACTGCAAAGATAGAGCTGAGACCTCGATTGCTGAGCAGGAACAGAGAAATGGAAAAGATGGCCTGAAGGCAGTGCAAAAAGCAGCAGGTCTTGAATCTTTGCAGCTTCCAAACTGCAAAGGTGAAAGACTGTGCTTTGAGGAGAAAGCCTCAGAGCACCATGTTCCAGAATGGAGGCAGAGGCCCCATGAGGTTCCACAATGGCGGCATCACAGAGAATCTGTTCCTTACAATCAGGCTCAGAGTGCCCAGCGGTCCAGGCACT
>RJWT010005449.1:0-30989 GCA_004365215.1 Cuniculus paca | reverse complement strand
TGTGGCCCCTGACTCTGCTAAGGATTTAGAAGGGCTTAAACTGCAGGCAAGAAACACTTTTTACTTGCCAGCCATACAACTGGATGGTTTAGTACACACTGGTTTATGGACTTGAGATTTAGTGAAGCAACAGAATTTCAGGGGAAAAGGAAAGGAGAGTGTATGAAACCAACATGTATGTTTCTAAATATTGACACTAAAAACTGCCACTATTATGACGACCATCTTCTACCATCAATTCACAGAAGACACAACTTTCAACCCTAAAAATGAAAGACAGAAATGGCAGGAGAAAAACTATCCTTTCAATTGAATAAACTGTACCTCATTAAAAATGTAATACATTTTTCTGTACACTGGTAGAAATTTCATTAGAGACAAGTTTTGGCAACCCGAATTTGAAGGTGTGTCCTCCAAATATTTACAAATTATGACAGATGTTAGATACCATACTAGTAACTATCTGTTCCTTTGACTTCAGAGTGGAGCCCATTTCATATGAAAGTGGCAATGGTGAGTAGACATTAGAACTTGAAGCCCAAAGTCTGAGTCTTGATTCCTAGGTCTGATCCTTAGTACCATTGGCTTGAGGTTATTTTCTATCTCCAGCCTCTCCATTCTGTATGTATAAAATAGGAAAGATGATGGTGATGATATATCATACCTCATGGGGCTTTGTAAAGACCAACTGCAATAGAAACAGAAGTACTTTGTAATACTGCAATAATATCGACAACAGCTATCACTTCTTTTTTAAAGAATAAGAGTGGCAGGTTGGTTTATGAAAGAAAAGGTGAAGCAGTAGATGGAAACTACTAACATACATTCTGTGGATAGGGTAACAGTTTCCTGAGCTTTAGAATCCTTTGCCATTGCAAAGCAGTTAGAGAAAATCATCAGGATTGTTTTGGAAACCAGTGAGCTGGACTTCTATGGTTTTACATATTTATACCATAGTTCTCTATAGCTGGCTGAACAAAACAGAATATACCTTTCTGATTACAAATATAATTTCAGGGCCAGGGATGTAGCTCATTGCCTGCCTGGCAAGCGCGAGGTCTTCATTTGGATTCCTGGTACCAAAAACAAAAATAAAAAAAAAAACACAACTATAATTTCAACTAAAAGACAATTCATAGCTAATATATTTAATATTGAGCCAATTAGCCAAATTGGCTACCTGCTAACTGGAATAACATGGATTCTTGTTGATACATTAATTATTCAAGATGAGATTTCTTGCTTAACCTTCAAAACAAACTTAAAATGCAATATTTTATATCAATGCCAAGTTTAAGAGGAAGATGTTTATGATGTCATTATAATTTATATTCCCAGATTCCTCATTCATTTTAGAGGCATTGAGGCCACCTGGTCAAATGAGTCACGGTTGGGATGTTTAATTTCCAGCAGGCAATGGCAATGACACTCGAAGTAATGAATATCAATGCTCCACAGATGTAATACATTTGTTCATCTCTAAGTGCCACTCTTTGACTATTTTACCTACATTACAGTCATTTACAAACCTCAAATCAATGGAACATTTATATGAAAATGTTTTCCAGCTTTACCATTTTGGTCAGCAAACAGCAAATGACCTTACATACCCACTGCTGTCTGAAAATATTTTAAACTGTTCTTCTAACCACTTAAAGGAAAAAAGTATGTAAAAACACCGAGAAGGCCACCTATTCTTTTATTGAGCACATGCTGCTTCAGCACCATGTATTTTTTTCTGGGCTACCACTTTTGGAAAGCCACAGCTTCTGCCACCAACTGACTTCCAATTAAGACTGCTTCTTGTCATTAGGCTGCAGATCATAGGGCAAATGAAAACTAGAAAGGGCATCAAAATCCAACCTCTGAGATGCCAGGATGCTACTTTCAAATTGGAACATTTCCCCAAGGAGCCTTGTATTTTCCACTGTGAGGCACACCACAGACAGGTCTTATTATTTCTACTCTCTGTTAATGGAACAACTAAACAAAAATATTAAAAACAATAAATGTAGCAAAGAGCACTGTCGTAAACTTCTCTTTTCAGGGTACTCTAAATGGGGTCTCATTATTTGAGGTGAACTATGGATCTATTTTAAAAACCAATAATCAACCTATGCAATCACGGATAGAGGAAGAAATAAGGTATTTGGAAGTTCTCCCTCCCCATTCCTTGCCCAGATAAATATTCCCACCAAAGGGAAAGTATATTCATCATTGTCGCTGAGTTATTCTTGCACATTTAGCTCTGAAATGTGCAAACTTTCAAGGCTGTGATTAGCTGCTCTCATCACTTTGGCTTCTATTTAAACTGACTTAACAGCCTACTTGTTTAATACAAGGTATTGACCACTGTGAGGCACTGGAGTCTTCACAGGGGTTGGCAAGCAACAGGTCGGTTGAAAGATAAAATTATAAATTACAATCAGGGGATTATAGTAGAAACCCTTTTTGAGAAAGACATTCATGGGGAAGATCACTTTAGATAGGCTCATAGTGGCATTCAAACTCTGAACCAAGAAACAAAAATAAGCCCTATTGTAATTTTTGACTTTTTAAATTCTGATTTAGAAGAGGTATTATTAAGGGATGCCTTCTCTGGGGGTGGGGGGGTGGGGGAAGAGAGAGAAGAAAAAGATGATGATGAGGAGGAGGAGACATGTTATGTACAAATTCTACTTTGGAAAAAATATAGACAGGCAATAACATTTAAAAGTATTAAAATTAAAAGCACAATAAAGGCTATTAGAATAGTACTTGACTAGCTGTGTAACTCTAGAAAACTGAAACTTCTTTGTTAGAGGATGTATCTAGATGTTCCCCTCAAAGCTTCATGGGCTCATAGGTAGGGCTTTACAGGGTGGCTGGATCCAAGGTGTATGAATATGGATCAAGGTTGTGTCGTACCATATTGCTCCACTCTTTGGTTCAGCATAGTTCTGTGTGTGGATAATGGCGATGTTTACCCTGGTCATGAGTGTCATCAACCAATAGCTTGTAGCCTAAAGGTAATAAAAGGGAAAGAGAGGCTCAATACTGCTGCTCACTGCCTCTTTTCTGTCCTGCCATGGATAATTTCTCCTCTGCTATTCCTCTCTGCTGTGCCTCCCTGCCTTGCAGCCAGCTAATTATGGACTGAAGCCTCTCAAAACTGTGAGCTAAAATAAATTTTTCCCCCTTTAACTTGAGGGTTTCAGGTATTGTGTCTCACCAATGAGAAAAGGAACTAAGACAGTCTCCTTTTCCTCCTACACATTTTCTTTCTTTCTTTCTTTCTTTCTTTCTTTCTTTCTTTCTTTCTTTCTTTCTTTCTTTTTTCTTATTTCTTACAATGGTCACATGAGACTCTAGAAAAGGAAACCAGGAAAAATGGCCCTTTCACCTGGAAAGTAACATGGATACACTTCTGCAGTGCTGTCAGGAATGTGGGCTTTTCCCGCTCTTGTCACTATCATCAATCTTATAATTTTATCTCTGTATAGAAACTTGTTGATGACAAATAAGAACGGTGATTATGAAATTCTACTCCATATCTCTGTCTACTGCAGTGAGTACTTCCATTTGTCAGCCAAAGTTAAAAATACAGATTTACCTTTGCACCCACAGAACAAGTGCCACTTAGTAAACAATATGGGATTTAGAAATTGAGTCTGACCATTAAATTATCATCAAATTCCAAACCTACTTTTGAATTTCTCAAGCAAATTGTTCCCTCTGATGGAAATGCATTTTCAAAAATACCTATATTAGTGGTCCAGGGCTGCAGTTTAGTAATACTGAAGCCAAAAAACCTACACTCATGGCAAAGCTCTTCCCCTTCCTACATGTGTGCTTTTTGGTAAATTATTTTGTTGTTTTCATGCTTCAGTCCCCTCCTTTGGATAGCACATGAAGAGCGCCAGTGGCTAGCACTGAAGGAAGGAGTAAGAGAGCATTCATACTTAAATGGCTAGTATGCACAGAACAAAAGGAAATGTTACCCTTATTGACGTCACAGGTGGTGGCTTGCAGATGTGTGAACCAACGGCTGCACTTACCAAAGTTTCTATCATACTGAATGCCATGAGATTTCAAAACACTGAGCATAATTGATAGGAGTATGTGAGGGTTTTCCTAATCTTTAGCTAGTAAGGCAGCATGCTTAAGGATAGAGACCTCAGGAAACTTTGAAATAAATTTCTTATTCCCTACAACCATTTTCTATTCCGTTGCATTCATCCTTGCTCAGTGCATTCCAGTCACCCAGGCAGGTATTCTTTGAATCCCTTGAGTGCAACCTGGCTTATACCAATACAATACCTTTGCACACTGTGTTTTCTACCCAGAAAATACTTAATTGCTAATCATTTTGTGTATTTCAGTTATTTCCTAAGGGAAGTTGTATCTCCATTACAGTTATTTCCTAAAGGAAGTTGTTTAATACTTTTTGTTGCCTTTCTCACAAACATCACAGAACCACAACCATTTTCCAGCGTTTTTTTCCATTGGTGATGATGTATTTCTTATGTGATTACTCAATGAACACTTTTCTCAAGAATATGAACTATGTAAGATGAAGAACTAGTTCTGATTTTTTTTTACCTGCTCAGTACAGTAGACATTCAAAAAAAAAAAAAAAGACTGCTACAACCTCATGTTTTCTCCTCTTGAAATGTCTTGCTATTTTCTCTGTACTCCTCTATTTTATACTTCTCTTTGGACATTCAAATAAACTATTGTATGCACAAACTCTACTTTCAGGCCATCTCTCCAATCCCCTCTTGGCTTCTCCTTATTCTGTCCTCTGTGGTGTAGAAATTGAGACAATCAGTCTTCTTAATATTCAGTCACTTGAGGTTACTTGTTTAGGTCTGTCTTCCTTGCTGGATGCAAACTTCTCATTTGTGTACTCCATTGATGTATCCCCCACATCTAACACAATACTTTCTACCTAATTGGTATTCATTAAAAATTTATAGGGAGAAGAGAAAACAAAGGAAATCTATCAGCACAGAGTACTGATAATTCAGGTTTTTTTTTAACAAAAAATATGCCTATAATGGTACTGTTTTCCTAAAGCACTTAATTTTTTGAATATACACCAGAGTTCCTGACACTTTAAGCAATTAATAATAATTAATTATTAAAATCTCAACTGTAGAGCTGCTGTGTAGCTCAGTAGTAGCATGCACAACCCCCTGAGATTAATCCTTAGCATGTACATGTACCCCCCCACACACAAATACACACACACACAGTCTCATGTGGTGAACACTGAAATTGGATTTTATGTACTATAAATAGCTGATTAGAGTAAAAGAAGTGTAACCTAGAAACAGTAATTACTGACTGTGCTCAAAACTTTTAAACATTTGATAAGGACAAGAAACTAGTATTTAATGCCATGTAAAACGTAGAAAACAGACATCCACCTTCATTCTCTCCATAGACCAGTGAAAACATCAGATCAAACCATTCTATGTAACTATAGTATAGAACACTTGAAGACAGGAGAGGTAAGCAAGAATAGCATTCATTGTTGAATGTACATCTATATATAAATAAGCAAGAACATGTGGATATACACACAAATTACATTTATCAGACATATTTAAACCTTACAACTCGAGAGGACTCAATATCATTCATATGATTATGCTGTCCATAGATGGAGAGAATAATTAGAAAGTTATTCAAGACCACAGCCAATCTATGTTCCTAGATAAAAGGAACAAAACAGCAGACACAAAGTGAAGGAGATTAAAAGATCTCAATAAACTTAAGAAACAGATATGTATTATAGAGCATAGTCAGCTCTCCACATCTTCTGGTTCTGTATCCATGGATTCAACCAACTATAGGCTAAAAGTAGTTCTTTAAAAACTGCATCTGAACAGAACATACACACTTTTTTCTTGTCATGCTTCCCTTAAAAATACAGACTAACAACTATTTACATGACATTTATGTGGTATGTACTTGGTGTCACAAGTAATCTAGAGATGATTTAAAGTATATGGAGAGAGGTGAATAAGTTATATACAAATATATACCATTTTATATGAGACTTGAGCACCCACTAATTTTGATATCTTCAGGGTTCCTAGAATCAATTCCCAGTGGATACCAAGAGAATAGACAACTGTGAGGGATGTCTATATCAAGTGGATATAGGAAAGCAGTTAATTTAGAATAACTGAAGCTGAGTGTCCACTAAGGGCCTTTTAGTTATACAAACATACATTACCTCTCTGCAGTTCTTTTTTTTTTTTTTTTTTTTGCGGCACCGGGGATTGAACTCATGACCTTGTGCTTGCCAGGCAAGCACTTAGGCTGCTGAGCTAGATCTCCGGCCCCTTGCAGTTCTTGGAGAAGTTAGAAATGGAGATGTGCTGGCCATCACTAAAGGATCCTTTTGCACATTTAACAATTCTGCTAAGATTTCACTGCCTTAGACATAAGCATTTCTTTTCTATAGACTAAGCCTGTACTGGCCTGTGAAACAGTGACTGTTTTCAGGGAAGGACAAGCATTCTTTCTTGAGTGACTGCTGAAAATAGAATTCAGATCCTAAAAAGGTGCGTAAGGACAAGTTACTTCTACCTCACATTCAAAGAAGCAATGGATGGACAAGACTTACAGTGTGGATCTTGAATGTCCTCCAAAGGTCCACTGTGGACAGCTTGGTTCCCAGCTTGAGGATCACAGGGAGGTGGTTGAGCCTTTAGGGGATGGGGCTGAGCTGGAGGAAGTTAGGTCACTGGGACCATTGCCTTTGAAAGCCCCTTTCAGTCTCTCTTTACTTCTTGGCTTCTCTGAGGTCAACAGGCCTCATCTATGGTACATTTCCACCATGACTTATTGTGCTTCCAAAGCAAAAGGGCCAAGCTGCCATTAACTGAAATCTCTGAAACCATTGGTTAAAATAAACCTTTTTCAATTAAGTTTGTTATCTCAGGTATTTTGGTAAAGTACTGGATAATACAAAGCTCCAAATAGGATGTTGTTGAGACGACCCAGAATTTACTGATATTGTGTATGTAATATTTTATGCCCAGATACTTTCTTGATCTTAGGATGCTATTAACATGTCCTCTGACTTCAAAGGCTGCTGTGCACATGTGAAATGGCAGCACAGGCTCACAAGTGGGAGATATCCTCCCTTCTCAGCAGATTCAGGGCCTTGCTTTACTTTCATGACCTCATTCACTTCCCCACCCCAACCCCCAGTCCCAGCCCTCTCCTCCAGGTGAGGAGGTCAGCTTGGGTTGAGTGGCTTAAGGCATGGAAGCAGAGAGCTCAGAAAAGAGAGGATGATGGCATTGAGAATGGTGGTAAAGAAGGTCTCAGCAGGCAGGGGAGATGAAATAACCAGATCCAGCGGGGAGATGTAACAACACACAATATGAAACAGTCGAAGAGGTTGAACCAGGACATCTTTCCAGTCAGTTATAACAACAAAGTTCTGTGAGGACACGCTGGAGGTTGGTGAACTAACAGAACTTGGCGCAGTATGCTGCAATATGCACAGAACTAGAAGAGACTTTACATCATGACATTAGGATGTGCTGCACCTTACTGAAGGCTAGGAATAGAACTAAAATGTTAAATCAAGTGTTAAACATCTGTGAAACGGATGTCACTTTTGACAACATCTGTCTGCAAGCCCAGATCAGCAATGAGTCAGCAGTTGACTTTTAAAGCAAGTTTCGCTTTGAGATTATTGGGACAAAGAAGAACTACTTCTGGTTTCAGTACCAAATTTAGAAGAATCCTAGTTTGGTTTCCATCTCATATAACAATATGAAAAAAATGAATTCTCTGCATTTGTCAAATCATACTCTTCTATTTTCTCATTTCCAACTGATTCTTAGATAGTTTTAGGATTATCAGAGAACAGACATGGTTTTGCTTGCTTTTTAAATGGGAAATCAGTGATTCAGAAGTATTAAGTGATGTTACCACATTTCACGAGACAAAAAGTACAGTAGTAAGAAATTAAAAATCCATTCCAAATAAAATACATTGTATTTAATATTCATTTTTTTCTGAAAACAATTTAGGAAACTTTCTTGAATTCCAAACTTTATTCCTTGTTTCATATTCAATCTATATTCCTTCCTGCAATTGTCATTATTTTTATATTTTTCCCTTTTATCTCTGCTATGTTCAGTATCTCATTCTTATCACTGTGTCAGTAAGTTATATTTGTCTTGAAGAAGTGGACTACAATTACACATTCTATAATTATAAACAGAGGATATGTGTGTGTGTGCATATATACATACCAGATAACAAAGGAAACAGTAACAATAACAAATTAGCGTGATGCTCTTCTAAGAACTCTGCTCCATTGTTTTTCCAACCAGGGATGTAGAAAATTCTCCAACAGAAACATTTGAAGGGACAACCATAGTAGATAATTTATAAAATACAGAAATGTATTGTTTACAGTTCTAGAGGTTAGGAAATTCAAGATCAAGATGCTAGTGAATTCAATGCCATACACGGATGGAGATTTCTGTTCCAGGTATCCTTAAATGGTTGTAGTAACAAACAATCTCCCTCAAGCTTCTCCTATAATGCCATTAATCCCATCCATGAGAGCACAGCTCTTCCACTTTATCATTTAACAATGTCCTGACCCTTAATACCATCCCTGCTGGGTTTAGTTATCAATATATGAACTGGGGACAGAAAATGGGGAGACGAATGTTTATATCATACAAGGGATAGATATATGTGATTAGATTGTGATTGGTTTGGTCAGAATCTCTTCCAGCTTTTTCTGGTGTGCCCTCCTGGATGTTAGAGGTTAGAAAGTGAAAAACTACACTGAAAAGGAAAGCTTGCATTTCCTTCATAACATTGTTGCTAGAAATTCAGATGTGCTTTAGGTTTCCTTATTGAAATGCATTCACACCAGATTTGAGTTTGAAACCCAGTTGACTTGGGATAAAACATGAGGATTCATGGTGCTAGTTTGAAACCACTCATGCCAGCAGGCATCTGGGATGAAACCACCAGCTTTCTAACACCAGATTGCAATTGAGTGGGATAGTCCTGCAGCCCACAACCAAAGTATACATTTTTTATTCTCTAGCTTCCCAGTTATCATCCATAGGGGCTGTAGGATGGAGTTATATGGGAGAGGCTCATGTTTGGATCCCACTGTGGCCAAGATAAATGTCTCCCCAAGTGGTCTTGGAGTACGTAGGAGATCCAAATCAGCCTAAATTTAAGAGAACTAGTTTTGTGATTGACAGTTCCAACCTTTTGGAGAAAATACCAGGGCTGTAATGGTCACTGTCCTTGCTATCCAGTACACTTCCCGGTGGGGAGAAGAGGGGATCACAACAAATTTAGGGACCTCTGTGACATTACTAAGGTAAACTTATAGAGTAGCATCCTACATAATGTTCCTCCCCGATAAAATGACATTTAAATACATCAAAAATAGAAAGTGCCACTATAAGAGGATAGAGCCTGCTGATGCTCATGTGCTTCAGAAAAACCTCCAAGTCCCTTCTGATAAAAAATGTGAATGCTCAAAAGAGAACACTGAACAATTACAAATGAAGTGTCTTGCAACTACTGATCACAAAAAAAAAAAAAAAAGGCCCATTTGTTCCTCCCTCCCCCTTTATGGAACGTTCATCCTTGTTCTCTTCTTTTAGAGTTTTCCATTTTTTTCTTTCCTTTAAAAGTTTTAATAATTTAAGTACTTTTAAAAATAATTGTGTTTGGATTGCTTTAATTTTTTCATTTTGTAATGTGGTTGGATAGAAGGAAGATCTGTTATTTTCATGGTTAAGACACATAAACTCCAAAATTTGGGTATCAGGTGATTTCAAACTTTTTAGTTTTTTTTTTTAATGTTCTGCTTTCACATAAAACCAAGAGCCTACAAATGTTGCTTATTTCAAAAGATAAAAAAATAGTAACGATATCTTTTCCTCTGATTCACAGACAAGTTTAACATGCGTACGGTACTTAAGGTTTAAAAACTATTTGTGGGATGCTAATACCTAAATGTTACCTTCACTCTACCTTCAGTCCCTCTGAGCACTCTTGCAGGAGGTGGACCACTGGTATCTCTATAAGAAATACTAAATTTAATTACATTTTTTAAACCAACTGTTTTTCCTCTTCTTGCCCATGGGTGGGACAGTTTGGCTAGGTAGTATTATACTTTGGTAAAAGTATTTCTGTTAAACTGGTTTTTTGCTGAGTGCACTGGTTTTAGTAGGTTTATTTTTTCTGCTATTGTTACTAGAGACATTAACTTTTAGAGTGTAGGCTGGCGAGATTAATTTTTTTTTTTTTTTACTTTCCCAGCAAGAGATAATGGTCTTTATCTGGTCTAAAGAAGTTTATTGCGTTTTAGTTTTTTTTCTTTCCTGTCTTTTCCTTCAGTAAGCTCAACAACAGTTTCTCTAACATTAAAAATACAGCTGATGTCTTTATGGTTTGAAACTCATTAATAAACCTGAAAAAGTGTTTTTCTCTTGGACATATTTTAAAATACCTAAAGGAAAGTTTAGGTGGCATTTAATTTCAACAAATACAAGCTGTTAAGATTGTGGTCAGTGAGAGTTTGACTATATTGGAAAGACTATTGACTTTTTTTTCGTAATAACATAGCTATGTTACTGGTTTTCTGTTGGAGATTATCCCAGATTTGCTTATACTCGGTGCCTACCATGCTGAGTTTAAGGATTTGGGATGAAAGGAACTCTTAAAACAAATTGCTTCTCTTCTTGGAAAGATAGAAACATAAAGTGGTAAAAGTACAAACACTACTGCAACTTCCTCTACTGACAAACCTGGTTTTAGGTCAGATCATTGAAGAGTGGCTTTGATGGGATGATAACTTCAGATGAGAGACATCTGAAATGCTCGTGTTTTACTTCTGTTATCCCAGCTCCAACACAGTATTTGGAAATTTTTCGATTGTCAGTAGTGGTGGCTCAATAAATGTTCTTGGTAAATTTTAAAGCAATGCACAAAGTGTGGGTTTTCTGTCATTTGACTGTAAAAGGAAATTTGATTTGTAAAGGTCGTGTTTATATATAAAGTTAAGGCATAAAAGTTTCATTTCCAAATATGTTACCAGGCAAAATTACTTGACAGAATCTTTGTACATGCTTTGTCACTATAAGTTTTTGTTTGAAAATGTAAAAGTACAAAGTAAAGTAGACTTTACTAGTTTGAATTAAATGCTAAGAAAAAATTTAAAAAGGAGATGGTTGATGAGTGAATATAGGGGGTTCTAATTTTACTGAAAATGTAGAAAGACCATGCTGATTTCTTTGGCATCAGTTTCTTAATCCAAATCTAGGAAGAAATGTTTAGCATTAAGCATTTTTACCTTCTTTGGTAAACTTCAACTTACTTTTGCCAAAAGAAGAGTGCTTGAATTACAGAAAGCATAATTAGCATAAAGAATTCAGTCTTTTTGTAAACTTCCAGGCATCAAAATAGGTTTTGATATACGAAATATATAAGCTTTCTGAGATGGTGCTGCCACAATTTTTATAGCCATTTCACCTGGGCTAGCTAAGGAGTCCTGTGAATATATCCCTAAATGTGAGTATTGAAAACCAAATATAGCTGTCTCAAAATTAAGTACATGTTAAAGGCAGAAAACAAATTCAAGTTTGAATTGAATGTGTAGGCTCTGTGTACTTAACAGAGTTCTCACACTAATCAATGACTTAATTTAAATTCTAAGTGTTTGTAAAGGGTTAATTGTTCTCCAGCAAACTGGTATTAAATAATTCTGCCCACTTACACAAGGGAAGAGGTGGAAGAGGAAGAGGTTAGGCAGTACTAGTTCGTATGTCTGTGAGTCAATAAAGGCGGATGTTCCATGTTGAGTCAGTTATTTTGGCTGACAGTATCAAGTGTTACTGACAGTGCAGGAAAATTCAAATCCTCATACATTGTTGGTGGAAATCATAAAATGATACAAGCCAATCTGGAAAACAAATCTATCTTTCCAAAAGAGTCAAAGACCTCATATTTCAGTGATCCATGCCTACCCATGTTTATAGCACCAGTCATAATAGGTAAATCTTGGAAATGGCCTATATGTCCATCAACAGATGAATGGATAAAGAAAATGTATTTATACAAAGCAGAGTACTACTGTTCCATACAGAAGGATAAATTTGAGTCGTTTGTGGGAAAATGGATGCACCTTGAGACCATAATGTTAAGTGAAATAAATCAGCTAATGTATCACATGATTTCTCTTATATGAAAAACCCAAAATACAAATAAATTCAAAAGCAAAATAAGAGATAGCTAACAAGAAACGAGAGAGACAAGTCCTTTGCAAAACGGAGGGGACTGAGAGATGGAGGGAAGGAGGATATAGGGGAGGAGTAGGGGATGAAAAAGAATTAAGGTATGTTTTATGTATATGCACCACCTCCCTATGATGCATGTAATTCTTATGTACTGCAAATGTGTACTAATAAAAATGTAATTATTATGTACTACAAATGTGTACTAATAAAATATGAACAAAAGATTTGACCAGATATGTTTCCAAAGAAGTTGTGCCAATAGCCAATAACCAAATTTAAAAATTCTGAGTATCATTAACCATCAAGGAAATGCAAATCAAAACCATAACAAGATACCAATTCATACTCAATAGGCTGGCCAAAATATAAAAGGCAGATAGCATCAAGTGTTAGTGAGGGTTCAGGGAAACTGAAATCCTCATACACTGTTGGTGGAGATCATAAAAATGATACAAAACCAATTTGGAAAACAATCTAAAATTTCTGAAAATGTTAAACATGAAGTACCCATTCAACCAAAGAAAAATATATGTCTATATAAAAATCTATAGATAAATGTTTATAGCAGCATTGTTTGTAATAGTGCCAAAATGAGAACAACCTTAAAATAGGGTTATGTCTCTACAGTGGCATATTCTTTGGCCACAAAGCAAGATAAAAGTACTGATATATTCTACACTATAGGTGAACCTTGGTAAAATAATTCTAAGTATAAGAAACAGGCCACAGTTATCATGCTTCTATATATCTGTTCAGAATAGGAAAACCCACTGAGACAGAAAGTAGATTAGTGGCAATTATGAGCTGATAGGAAAAGAAAGTGACTGGCAATGGATACAGGTTTCTTTTTAAAGTTATGAAAATATTATGAAACTAGACAGTGTTAGTGGTTGTAAAACTTATTGAGTGAACTAAAACTCTTAGAACTGTATGTTCTGAATTAATTAATTGCATGGTATGTGACAATTTAATTTAATAAAGTTTAATAAAATTAAGACTCAGTGCTTTTACAATGAATTATTTTCCAGTAGAAAAGAAAAGGTATATTGGAAATTCATCTTTCTGGGAGGGTATCTACCAGTTTCAGAAATTTAAAATAGTATTTCTCAGTTTAAGGAACTAAAGTATTTAAGAAGAAAAATGACTGCATATGTTGCAAAAGGCTAAGACATTTCTGTTTCTCTTATAATCTTTCATTGGTTCATTCATTTATTCATTCAGCTTTATTTATTCTACAAATGTTTATTGAGCCTCTATTATTCACAAATCCTTGCCCTTCTGGAGACATTTCAAAACAGTATGTGAAAATAGTCACACCTTAAAGATAAGAAAACCCATTTGTTGACCTCCTCACATCATCATACAAACTCCTTTAAGGGCTAACAAAAAAAGTCTTTAAGGCATAATTTATGCCTTTTATGCCAAGTTTATGAGGCTGAGTTAACAGCTTGCTCACCGCAAAAGATTACATTCAATAGTGTGTGCGTAGAGGGGCGCAGTCCTCTGAAAAAATGAACAAATCTGAAATGCAATAATATATAACAACACAAGTATTTGGGAGCATATTAATACCCCATCATAATTAATATGTACTCTACATATTTCAGGAATAAATTGTTTACCTGCATTGTGATCCACTGAGGGTTTAGTGGTTAGTATAGAATTTAGTCTTAGGTGAAATATGTGAGAAAATAATTTAGTTCTTAGAAAACATGCACACATCTTTTCATGATGCCCTTGAATTTGAGATTTAACCCCTGAACCCTAAAGCATGTTCTGTTCTCTAAAGAAACTGCTTATCATAGCTTGGAAATAAAGAATAGCTGGTGAGGTGCATAAAATACCCATTAACTAACAAATAAGTGGCTCATTCACATTAGAGTCTATTTAGGGAAAGGCACCAGTAGGGAAGACAGCCCTGCCAGCAGAGGGGCTTTCTGAGGCTAGAAATGTCATAGCATAAAAGATAACAATGCTTGAGAGACCACTGTGGAAGTGTTACAGGCATAGATGGGTCAGACACTCTAAATGTGATAATAGTCAGTTTCTAGGGCTTTAGAGTGCCAGACAAAGGGGCCAAATTCAGGCAAAATGACCTGGAAAAAGGAAGAAGTCCAGAGAGAGGAGTCAGGGTCAACAAATTACTCTGAATCACTTTCAATCATTGCCCTATGGAGAAAGGGTCAATTCTGTCTATTTTAGAGGCCTGCAGAGGGCTGTTCCAAAAGAGAGGTGGAAATGTGTTGGAGAAAGGGAAAGGTTACTTTTTGAATTTCTACAGTGACCATTTTCATTATTTGGTCAAATTATACTATAGAAAGTTCAAAACCCTATTATACTTTCCAGGAGAAAATGCACAGTTTGATGCAAAACTTGCACAGATAATTTCACATTGTACAGGGGCCATCCCTTTCACACTAATTCATTTAAGTTATAAAAGTACCCCATTTTGATCTCATTCCCCAACCTGCTTTACTTTTTCTTGGTCAAAGTACTTAGGAAAAGGAAGGAATTGTGCATACGTTGGTCTGTTTACTTCCTAGGGCCACCACAAACAAGCTACCACAAATTTGGTGACTTGAAACAGAAATTTATTCCCTTGCTTGTGGTGAGTCTGAAATTAAGGTGTCAGTGGGGCTGCACTCTACCCTGGGCTCTCGTGGAGATGCTGTCTTTCTTTCTTCCAGCTTCCCACCTCTTCCACCAATCACGGGCTTCCCTGGCTGTGCCTTCTGCTCTTCTCACATTCTCATATCAACACTTGCTGATTGATTTAGGATTAACTTGGACACCCTGGATATCTCCTCTCCAGATATTTACTTTAATCACACCTGAACTTTTTCCAAAATCAGGCCATATTTATCAGTACTAGAGAGACCTATATTTTGGAGTTACTGACTTAACCTATGTAGGGCAGCATGACACAGTATCATAACCTGGGTGGCTTAAAAACATAAGAAGTATATTCTTTACAGTTCTGGAGGCTACAAAATTCTACATCAAAGTGACCACAGATATGGTGCCTGTTCCCTGATCTGTAGAACAACTTCTTGAGTCCTTCTATACCAGAAGGACAAGAGAGCTCTCAACAACCTCTTTTATGATGAGATTAATCCTATTTTTGAGGACTTTGTTCTTATGAACTACCAAAGCTCCACATCTTAAATACCACCATATTGAGAGCCAGATTTTTGACATATGAATTTTGGAGAAACAATAAATATTTAGTCTATATCAATCAACACAGCACATATGGTCAATTAGATTTTAGATTAACCATAGTGAATATATATACACACACATATATTAAGACTATAACCTCTCAAGTGAAAACTCCTAAGAATAATGAGTATTGATGTAATAAGAGTGAGACTGAAATCTTTACCTGCATCAGTCTGATTTCCTATCCCACCTTAATGAGGTATCAACACACAGAAGCCTAGGCACAGAAAGCTTTTCCCTTTCTCCTGAATAGCAACACATGATTATTGACAAAAAATGGTGTTTAAGAATGAAACTCAGAAAAGAATCAAAGTTAGTTAATAATAACTGAATTATTAGTTCACAATGATGAGCAGAAAGGAATGATATTTTAGCTGCTTGGTTATTTTTAATAATATAAAACATTCATTTAATTTTTGTGATTTTTTTTAAAGACCTGACTGATAAGCTTGTTTGGATACACACTGAATCTTGGTGGTTGATTTTAAACACCGGATATTCTTGAATTGTCCTTAATTTTTAAAATTTTCTCTAAGTCATTGATTTTCTTAAGTCAGGGTCAAATAGATTCCAAATTGGACTGTGAGATAACTAACAAAAGATATACCTAAAAACTAATGGCCACGATTGACTGGCATCTATACATTAATAGATCTTAAGAGTATAGAGTATTGTGAAATTTTCAATACATACTGATTATCACCATTAATGTCTTTCTAATGCTATACCTGGCAGCAGAAACTCTACTAAAAAGCATTATTTCAGAAACTCAGAGGCTGGGTGTGGTGGCACACACCTGTAAATCCAGTACATGGGAGGCTGAGGCAGAAGGATCACTTTAAGTTCGAGGCCAGCCTGGTTGCTAAACTGTATAACAAAACCCTGTCTCAAAAAAAAGAAAAAAAAAGACATACAAAAAAGAAACTCAGAAAACTTTGGTTTCAATTCTTCTAACTAGTCAGAAGATAAAGTTTTATTCTTTTACTGAAGATCAAAAATTTGCATTGATATGTTTTTAACTTTGATATTCAAATGTTCCCAAAGTTCCCAAGTGTTCATTAAGGTTTAATAGATCCAAATATTCACCATTTATTTACCCAAACAGTCATCTATCAACAATTTATTGCTCAGAAATAAAAGTTTGCCTATGTAAGCAGCCTTTCTAATTAAAAATATCAGTCAACCTCGTTATGGGTTTGGGCATCTTTCAAACTCCCAGCTATCTATCTGACTGACTGCATATTTCACTCTTTAGCTAAAAATGATAAGCTAGTTATTAAATATTAAAAATGAACATTTGAAAATTATAGTAAATAGAACCAATGATCAAGGCTCAAAAACCAGGTTGTCAAAACCTCAAGTATAAATACAACATTCTCAATGTAGTATTTTTTTCTATCATCAGTATTACTACAAATAGTACTGTCTTTATAGTTGACAGTAGGTCCTAATTAAGGAAAACTCACACAGGGGTTGCTGAAGAAATGATGAAGATATTTTTCATAAGCCTACCAGTTGCTGTACACACAACTGATGTTATTTGTTTTAATTGGCTGACACACAACTGATAAAGCTATCTAAGGTTAACCTCAGAATGGGCTGTTTAATTGAATGGCTCTACTCACGTAGATATATTATTGGAAGTTACAGGAAAGCCAAAGCTTCCCACACCTTTCTTTTACTTATCACCTCTATTTTTCCTCTTTTACTTAAAAAATAATTTCCCTCTTCTGTCCTCTTCCTCACAACACAACCTCAGAAAGGTGATATGCTGGATATGAAAGATGCGCCCATGTGATTTCTCTTCCTGCCTTCAGTGAGGCATCAACAGATACAACCATAAGCACAGGTATTATCCATTCCTTCCTCCAGAGTAATAGCACCTTCCCCGTGCCCAAGACAAAGCCACTGACCCGACTCAGGCACAAAACATGATTTCGTTAGATGAGTTACTTTTACCATGAACATTCTGGAGGTACTTAATCTGAATTATTGTCATCCATAGGCTGGGATGGTGAATAGCTTACATCTTTTGTTTTACAATTCTGATCTGTTATAAAACAGCTGAACTTGCAGGAAGAAGGCCCCAAACAGTGTTCATGAAAGCGACAATTCTACAGGCTAAGAGCTGAAGTTATTATTCTCTTGGAAGCTTTTTATAATAATCTACATTTAAAGTGCATCTTTTTCACATATGCGGGAGGAATGATATGGGAATAAGAAACTTATAATATCATGTCATTTACTGCTTGGGGATAATCAGTTAACCAACCCACAGTTATTTACCATAAAATATCAATATTCACAATGTTTTATAGCCTACTTGAAAGAAATTGGAAATCTGCATCTTAACTTGTAGAGCAGAAATATTGTTATTAATTATTCTCATTTATGGAACCTAAAACCAATTATATCAAAATTAGAGCCACAAATACATGCATAATTGTGGTACAGAACATTATGCTTTTAGATGTTAACAGTAAATCAACAGTTGATGGTGTCAAGAATGGTTATAGGAAAAAAATTAAAAGCAAACAAAAAAAATGAGGAATGTCCCATATCGAAAATCACAAATGCAATGAAAAATTCAATTTTGAGTCTACAAAGCAAACATTTTATCAGACATATGATTTTCATGTAAATGATTTTCATGTAAATTCTAGTAGGAAAGTATGTTTTAAATGGTGTGGGGTGAATCATGCACGTAAAATGCTACATAATGTGCACCTGCTCATGAATTAGTGACTGGATTTTCATGCTAGTCCCTGTTCCTATCACTAAATCCTTGGTAAGTTATTTCATTTTATTAATCCTCATTTTCTTCACCTACAAAAAAAGTCATGTCTATACCTCTTGGTGCTATGCTCCTAAAATACTTAGCATAATAACTAATACGAAGTAGCTAAAATTGTAATAATAGCTAACATTAATGAAGACTTTACCTTATGTACTGGACAATGATGAGAGTCTTACAAACATTAATGTACCTGATTCACAGAGCAAAGGAGGTACTATAATTAACCCCTAATTTATGAGTAAAGAAATAGAAGCTGGACCTTCTTTTTCCAAAGTCACTGGGATACAGGAGGGGTGGACTTTGACTCCAAGGAATCTGTGCTCTCACCCACTATACCCAAGCTTTAAAAATGGGTAACTATTCATTTTTTATTATTTTAAACAGAAAAAATTAAAATAACAATAAAATAGAGTTTTAAAACAGGCTAGTAGGAGAGTAACAATAATTAATACATTATTCTTATTACAAAAATAAGGAACAAAGAGGGAATAAGTGGAAAGGAAAAAAGAAAAAAGGAACTATTCTGGGATTTCACATAAGCTTTTCAATAAGATCTTCAAAATAACTCTTAAGAGGAAAGTGTGGCTATCCTGCAGTGTTGACAAGATGTTTGTCTCCTACTGATATGATGGACACATTAAACGAAATGGAGCATTCCACTACATTGAAAGTTAGCCAATACAGTATCCCAGATTCTCAAACCTACACTTTCAACTTCTGAAAAAATTATTTGTATGTTTTGTGAGTGTAGATGTTATATTAAAATTTATTTTTTAAATATCCATGTCTGTATGTCAGAGAAAAATTACTCTGTGGAGAGACCACATAGTGACTGTCAAGCAGATGGAGTTTGGGATGCTTGCCTGGAAAAGCATGGAAGCAAGCATGATGAAGCTGGAGCATTTGATTCTGTACA
The DNA here is from genome assembly GCA_004365215.1 of Cuniculus paca. Lineage (NCBI taxonomy): Eukaryota > Metazoa > Chordata > Mammalia > Rodentia > Cuniculidae > Cuniculus > Cuniculus paca. The sequence continues at coordinate 11,761 of RJWT010005449.1, read as the reverse complement.
GACACAGACTCTGCGACATCCTGTCACACCCCATGGGTATAATAACCTAAAATTCCTTCCACTATTGCCTTATCCTCTGATTCAGTCAGTCACGGAAGAATTAACAGAACATTCAACTTGCTTTTCTTCCTGGGTGGAAGAAAGGATGTTATGATTGAGGGCTGGAGAGGCACACTTGAGTTGAAAGGAAAGTTATTCCTAGACACTTCACTAGAGCTAGGCATAGTCCCAGGCCACAAATGAACAAGTATGACATGTTTGATGCATTCCACACATAAGTGTCTTTTCTATATAGGTGAGGGCTTCCCATCACAACATACATGCTGATCTGGAATTCAAATATCAACTGTCCTTTATACAAAATCAAAGTGTAAAGGCTTGCACGCACCTCCAAACCTCCTCAAAGGACCATTATAAACTCCCTCACCTCAGTAGTTCAACTCATTCTTTACGCTCAATGACTCAGAATCTAATTCTTATTTAGTTATTCATTCAACAACTATTATGAGTTTGCTAAGTGCCAAACAGTGGGCAAATTAATCAATCAAATTTTGCAGCTCCAGGTAAACTAGAAAGACGAAATAGTACAAGAGGTATGCAGCAGGTTAAGTGGCAAAGAGGGAAGTGATTGATTGCTGATGACTTAATATTGCAGGGGAACTGAAAAACAAAAAGTGTTCCAAATTACATTACAATAATACATGCTTATGAAAATGTCCATACCTCATAAAAAGAGCCTTAAATTCTGCAATGCCTGTTTAATCAAAGAGTTTCTAACCTAGAGATACTAAATTTAAAAGAGGAGAAAAAGAAGACTCCTAGAAACATCACCACTACTGAATTAGAAATCTTGCTTATGACGTAGGTCAACTGAAAAATGCTACGTGCCAAACAAGACATTACCAAATTATGTCAAACAAAAAACTGTGGAAAGCTTCAAAAATATTCCATGAAATGAAAATAATCATGTCTAGTTACACTGAAAAGTGTAACATGTTTCATGAAGATGGAAGGATGTCACTCTCATGAATAAGACTGGTCTGAAGAAGAGTGCCAGCTGCACCAAACTAGGAGCTGACAGCTTTGCAACTTAGCTGTGTAATAGTAATGAATAATTCAGTTAGTTAAATCTTCAGTTTCATTTTAAAAAAGGTGTAGGCCAACAAACATTTAAATTACCTTAAATATTCTCATTTGCATAGTATGGTACTGTAAGTACAGTTAAAAAGTAACATTTTTCCCATCCATGATATGAGAAGGCTTAGGGTGAAAGAAATCAGAAAAGTTCAAAAGATGTCACTGTCTTGCTTCATATTTATTTGCTTACTAAAGAAATGCATTTTATCCTAAGAAATTGAAAATTTCATTTTTCATTTTTTATTTAAAAAGTTTAGGAGATTTTTTAAAAGACTAGAAACTATAGATTGATGAATAAAGAACCAGAACTGCAGAAAATGTCAAAGCAGTGGTGGTGAATCTATGGCACTCATACTAGAGCAGGCTGTTTGCATCACTGAAAGCTCTGAAAGGTTTGCATCCCTGGCCTGGGGTATGAAGGGTGTAGGTACATCATCCTTAAATTAACTTTACGCATATTTTTGGTGCTACCACACATGCATTTAATAAATGCATTTCTTTATTCCTACACAAACTATTGCAGACTCTGGAGACATATAGATGGACAATATAGTCTCAGGATTTTTAGAATTTAGATTCTATCAGAAGAGTCAGTAATAAATGAGAAAAAAACATACAAAATCTTTCCACATTTTATTAAATCTTGATAAATGAAATAGAGGATTTTGTTATATAGAAGTAGAGGGTCAGTGGAAGGTAAGCAGAGAAAAGGAGAAACGATAAGAATTTCTTGTTACGTTAGATAGGGAAGTAAGAAAATTTTCTCTTGCAAGATGGCACCTAAATTGAGAACTGAGGATTATAAGAAGTCAGTCATGTTAAAGATCAGAAGAAAAGCATATCAGAAAGAGTGAACGAAAGTTTCGGGCTCTGGTACAAAAAATAGTGTATCACTTTGAAAAACTAAAATGAGACGAATTTTAGAGTTTTCCTAAGTGCAGTAGAAGGCATAAAGCAGGAAAATTAAATGATCTAACTTACATTTTTAAAACATTACTTGTGTTGTTTTATGAAAAATGGCAAAAGAAGGGTTTGAAGATGTAGAGATACCAGGTAGGAGTGAATATTTTCGAAACAGTACATCTTGGTTTTGCCCAACACTAAGCAAAGATTCTCAGTACTTAAAGGAAAAGTATGAAAAACTGGGGATTAATTACAGAATATTAAGCTAAATTTATAACTTGTTGAATAAGCATATGCAAACAATATTGATTTAAAGGTATGATAACATCTTATTGGAAGTTCTCTAATGGCATGCTGCCTGCCCTGGTCAACATGTTGTATCAGTTATTTGAATGGAGACACATTTATGAAATTTCCTATTGACATTGAACTAGAGGAACAATCAATATGTCAGGTAAAAAAAAGATTCAAAACAATTTCAAATGTGATGGAACAAAGGGTCACTATTACAAAGTGAACTTAATGGGGGTAAATATGATATTCTGAATTTAGGGTAATAACATAACATGGATAGCTCTGGATTAATAGAAACTCATTAAAAATAGTTTCTCTGATTGTACCTGACTATATCTTCAAAGTGAGTTTACAATACAAGACCAGTTCTTTTTAAAAAATGAACCTTGGTGTCAGCTACATTAATTGAAAAAGTTACCATTATGGGAAGCTACAGTACTTAGTGTTCTCTGCAAAGATCAAGCCACATGAATGCAATTGTGTACATTCCTAAAAGGTCACAATTTAATAGATGAATTAACATGGTTGTGCTATGAAGAAGAAGGCTTTGAATTAAGTACTTGGAGAAGAAAATAATTATAGAACAAGATATATTTTCATATATTTGAAGCCTAACCAGTATCATACAGTAAGAATTAGAAGTGAAAGTGATAGAGATGTCGATATTATCTGATTCAGTTTTAAGGAAGAGATTGGCTTGTTTTTCTGTTATACTTTCGCAGCCTACTCTAGGTCAGGATGCTTTATGATGAGCAGGTGAACTCTTCATCATTAGAATTTTTCAAACTGAATGATCAGCAAAGTTTTGGGGCCATGAGTAGGAAAGCTTATCTCATTAGTGATGTAGGATGAACAAGGTGGATTCCAAATACCAGTTCTCAGGCCAACCTACCACAAAATGAGTCAGGAAACATTTCCCTGGGGTAAACTGTTATATTAAATGACTGCTCTTGAATATAAGATCCTGTCTTTCTGATGCCTTTGATAGTAAAGATTCCCGAACTTTACCCCCACCAAAATCGCCTCCTGGGTTGGTAATTTGATTTTTAAATTGAGCTTTAAAAAATGAAACGATAGTAATGCTATCTCCGTCTCCAGTTTTGTTGTTACTGTTAAAATCGTCTTCTATATGGAATGCAAAAATCAAAGCATTGTAAGATTTATTGAGTATTGATATTTTCCCCTATTCTTAGCATCCATGATTCTGGGATTATCTTCTAAAATGAATCCAGAAAGACTCATTTGTCATTACTGAAACCAAGAGGAATAAGCACATTGGTTCTAGCGCACTTAATCAGATATATTGTTCTTTTGTTATCCTGAGCACCAAAGAATATTTACAAGAGCATCTGAAGAGACATTTCCAAACAAAATAAGCCTAAAATTCTTTATATACATTATTTCTCAGAAAATTCATTTCTTAACTAGTAAAAATGCCACCAAACAACGATAGATTAAACACTGGTTATTAAGTATATTTGATATTGAATTCCTGGAGAGGATTTTGTAAATAAGAATATCCCAGTGTTTCTACTGACAGATTTAGTAATTATGAAACCTATGACACCACTATATAATTGGGGTTTTGCACAAGGAAATATAAAATCATATTCAAATACATAAACCTTGGAAAATGCAGCTGCACATTAATACTTAGAGGCCTCTCTACTCAAATATTTATTTATCTGCTCATACTCTTGGATTTTATATTTCATGTGCCTCTAAATTCTGGTTTTCTTTTCATATATTCATGAACTTTCATTGAACAGTGGTCTTAAGAGACGATAACTTGTTTTTTAATGTTCTAAATTGGAAATATAAAAGGTGAATAACACTTTATGTCTACCTTTAGCTATTATTGTAGTTTTTCAGTTTTTCCTATTCCATGGAATTTTTTTAAAAATTGGAGAATTATAGGATTAACTGATTGTCAAAGTTTTTTTAATTGCAATTTTTATTTTTCTTTTCCAGCTCTGAGCTTTATGGTTAAGTACTCCTCTTATTGACTAGTAGGTTACTGACCATTCCACTGCTTTTTTTAATACACATTCTACTTCAAATGTGTAACATGTACCTAAATTTATACATGTATAAATTTCAATGTATGTAAGTTTATTTGTATATAAGGCATCACATAATCAAAATACCAAATAATCAAACTATTTGAGGTCTTAAATAGAAACATATATCTTCCCACTCATTTATATTTTATCCTACAAGTAATTCCCACATATACAAAACTGCTAAAGAAGATCATATAATAAATTACCTTTGGCTTTTAAAATAGAAATCATTTTAAAGGCTTACTAATACAATGGTATAAAAACTCTAACATTTGCAGCACCATGTAAATGCTACTTACAAGCGAACTGAAGTTTTGCTTCTCTGCTAACAACTGTGCCGAACGAGTTTGTTGCTATGCACTGGTATGTTCCAGTATCTTGGGTTTTATTGGGATTATTGATCAGCAAGCTCCCTTCAACAAGACTGTAGCGGAAATCCATTCCAATGTCAACATCTGTTCCATTTAACTTCCACCTATAGTATAAAAATGCCAGTAGATAAAGCTTTGTAATATTAATCAATAAGTTTGAATTGTTTAAAATATATGGAAAAACATAAATCACATGAAATGTCATTGTAAAGTTTTTACAGCATGGTAAAAAAACAGGACTGCTCCACCCAGCAATGGTGACAACTTAAGTGCTTATGGAAAAAGCACATCATTTAAAGTAAACAACAATAATAAATTTTTAACACCTGTTTCTGTGACTACTTCGATCCTTAAAACACTTTTTGCAGAGCGTGGATTTCCCATAGCACCTGGTGCAACTTACTTCAAATAGAGTGGCTCAGTAAAGCTATTTTAGCTAGTTTTCAGTCATTCTTTAAATGGGGCTATATGGATGACATAATTCACCAGTTTCAGATAGATTGCTGAAACTGCAGCACAATTGTTCTGATACTGTCCTTAAAAATCAGTGAAGTGGCTGCCTGCCAAGCAGAAGAACTCTATTGATCTAGAGCTAGTTTGGAGATCACTCTGAAGATCTCCTTGGCCACTCACATTCAAAAGATCAACAGACCATCCCAGTAAACTGAAGGTCAGGTTGTGAGGTGACTGAAGCAAAGGCTGTTTTGTTGTCCTTCTGTGTACATTTTTGGATCACCTGTGAATATTACTATAGTAGTTAGTCCAGTAGTTAGTCCACTAAACTAGGTTTAGTGGTACACATTTCATCAGTGAAACTTTAGTAAGAAGATCTACAATTTTATTTCTATATCCCTCCCATCCAAAGAGTTTATCTTAACCAAATCACTTTCCATGAAGTCATTTGAATGCTTATAAACTTTTAAGTAAACACAATTCAATGACTATCTTGTTTCTTTTTTTTTTCTTTACCCACAATTCTACATATTATGCACACTATAGTTAATGAAAACAGTGTAATTGGAGCTTTGGAATTACTGAAGAGTCTCACAGCAGAAATAGTAATCACACTGGGAGATCAAAATTAAGAAAACAGTGCAGCACAAAGTAAATGGATTCAGAGCCATGCATAGGTACATTTGTTGTACATCTTTTATAACATTTCAGGGTGACCTGGTTGTATGTGCATAATACAAAAGGATTTAAATGAAAAAATTACAGGCCAGTTATTTTCAAGATTTTGGATAATTGGTACCAGCAACAACAAAAGTACACAGAAGAAATCTTTTCTTTCTGTCAAGATTTTTTTCATACTTCAAAGTCAGTCTTAAAGGACACTGTTTACAATGAAGTCTTCCTCCATAGTCCTAGTGAAAATTAATCAGAGCTGCCCACTTTCCTAAAGAAGTCTCCCTGCTCCTTTATGTAAGAATTCTGCTTCCACTGTAGAAAGTTTGCCTATGTACTTCTACATTCTCATTTTAGACGTCTAGAAGTTGACTCTCAATGTGCTCAGTAAACATTTGATGAATTTAATTGATTAAATATTTTACCTCTTTGCTAGATATTTGAGTTTTGAGCATACATAGCTCATGCACTCCCCTAACAGACCACAGCAGAGCAGCATATGTTCATTCACATCTGTGTTTTTGAAATATAAAAACCCAGAAGCAGGAGGGGTGGGGTAGGGAAAGCAACCTAGAAGCACAAAATAGGACATAGTTCTTTATGTGTTTGCTTACAAGAAGGTGAGTATTAGAAACTGACAATGTTTTTAGACTCAACAGTAATTCTCTGTGCTCTGACACAGACAAGAAAGTAATAAGCAATAAAGAGAACAGCCAGAGTTATATTACAGCAGTGCTGTATGCACATGAATCTCTAGAACTGACTGCCTGCTTCAGACATTTGTTTTTAGTCAGCTGATCACGTCTTGGCCATAACTCTCAGTTCAAATGATAGTCGAGCAATTTAATATGACAAATCTAAGAACTCAAAGAGGAAACTGCAATATAATGTGAGCTGCAAGCAGAGTGTGGAATTTGAGAATGGGACCATGTGAGTCTTTTTTAGAAGAGTGGTTGTGGGAATAATAACTTCTGTAGGTTTGTCTACACTAGTCATCTCAAACACAGTGCTGTGCAGGAAGTCCGTTAATCTACTTTATTGCCTGCTTTTACATACAAACAGTAAAGAAAAGGAGATTACTTAGAAAATAAAGTGCTTTCTGAGAAATGCAGTTGGGTCTCTATTACAAAGCATGATAGGAAGTTTTATTGCAATGCAGTCAGTGTTCATTCCAATTGAATGTGGATTGCCCTGAATTGTTTATCTCATTGCATACTGGAACACTCTTGAAAAATTCACAATTTACTTTCAATGTTTGAACAATCTGTTAAGCACAGGTAATACAGAGGCAATGCTCATTTGGAGCAAGCCAGAGATTTTCCCAAGGGGCAAGGCAGATTGTTGTCTTATAAGCTTATTTCTGAATTTTTTGGGTCTATCAAGATTCTGCTCTCCAGAGAGCACGGTTGTGTACAACCAAGCACTGATACTCTGAAGCCATGCAAGGAATGATTTTGCAGACTTTACTGGGAAGCTGTCCTTGGGATTTGCTGTGGAAATACCCTCTTTTCTGTTAACTGTTTGAACTTGGCACTAAGGGAGGGGCAAGGCCTTTCTGATTTAGAATGTGATCTGTACTAACTCAGTTGAATACAAACCTCATAGCAAAACTACTCTAACCAAGTACCTGAATGTTTCTTCAGTCTGGAATGAATGTTGAGAGAAATAAGTAATGTCATCTGTCCTTGGGGAACTTTAATACAAGTGAAGTTGGCACAAGTCAAAACTTCTTAAATTTTTCTAGGTCTGGGTCAATCCTTTCAAAATTGAGGGGCAGGACACAATGGGAAAAAAAAGACTGAGTTGAAGGAATAAACACAAAGTAAAGAGGTCAGTTGGGGTGCCTAAGGGAAAAATCTGATGTTGAAGATCCTCATGGAGAACTCACTTTGGAGTTTCTCCTGCTTTTTACCCCTGTAAAGAATTGCCAGTGCATTTGATCAGAAGTTTTCTTCTAAGCATTTCCTGGCAATCTTTAAAAACATAAAAGGTTTCTGTTCCACAACTTGTTTTAAATAACAAGGCAAGCCCCTATATATATATATAGAAACACCATGTTACAAAAACAATGCTAATTAAAGGTCATGGTTTGAGGAAAAATAAAGCAGCAACTTGCCAAGTTCTTCTGCAAATTTTGTTTTTATTTATAGCTAACATCTGAACATACTCTTGGCTTTGTACTGAAACAGGAATCAGTTAACTCATTCATATATCTAGAAACCTTTGCCTCTTTCACTTATTTTTAGTAAATAATGTAATTTAAACTATTTGCTTAAGTCTTAAGTTTACTGCACTGTATTGCAGATAGACAATGTATTCTGGTTTGTTAGGATGGTGCTAAATTTACAACTGCTGTCTTGGAAGATTATAAACAGGTGTCTTTCACTCTCAGAAGTGTCCTGTTTCGGCTAATAAATCATATATTTACTCTAATTTCAGGATCCACTTTAATTAAAGAGTTGCTTTTTAATTTGTGGAATGCACTTCCTTTCATTATCCATATGGTAAAAAATCAGTTGTCCTCAGAGTTACAGAATCTCCTTTGCTTTGAAATCTTCAGTGGTATCTGCCTTCCTTGTTCTAAATTAGACTCCTTTCTGTAAGGTGCTCTAGAACTTAGACGTACTCTTCCACACTTATATCACAGTACTGCATCTAGGCAGCTACTGAGCCATCATGCAAATAGAATGCATTACAATATATGAATCTTTGAATACCTCAAACTTTGTGTGGTACGTGGTATGTTCTAGTTGTTTAAAATAGTGGTTAAATATTGTTCCTAACTGACATATTTTTCAGAGTACTAATGCATACACTAGTTCAAGGCAGAGCTGCTAGGGTAAAATCCAGGGTGTAGACTGCTATTCTTCACACCAAGGAATCCTTGAGCCAACTCCAGGGATTTATGGTTTGAAAAACAGTAGTTTGACTTGTTGATGAATGGTGAAGTGTTTCATGAGTAAATGTATGGAGGAAAGAGTGTATAAATTAAATTCTAAAGTGATATCCATTATGATGATATTACTGTCCTTGACCTTTTAGGGAATATTTTTGCTTTCTGCCTTAATCGAAAATTAACTGTGTTGGCTTAAGTCACATTTCTCCTGTGGATCCTTTCTGATGACTCCAATCTCTCCATTCTATAATATATATTGCAGTATTTTTTTAATATTCTTTATTAGCTCATGACCTAAGTTATTTATCATTAAATTCGAATAGAGATTAAATAATACTTATAAGACATTATAAGTTATAAAGAATCATGAGAAAATGATGATTTGTGCTTAAGAAAAGGAATAATATTGATATTTCATGGTTGAAGTTTCCTGTATCCAGTACCTTTCTCAATAGTTAATGTTATGCTTTGTGTCTGGATTCTCCCTGAAAGCCTCATTTGGTTATAGAGGCAGGCTTCTAGAGTTTGTGATTGATTCATAGTCCAATGCTGGGAGTATGGATGTGAATGCTACACCCACCCTACAGTGGATAGACTACATAAAATATAAGGGACAGAAAGAGTCTTCTCTCATGCTCCTCTCTTTTTGCTCTTGCTGCTTTTGCTGTTTTACACTGCCGTAAACTTTTGCCCCCTGACATGTGCTACTCTTCTTTGGAGCCAGCTGAGTATGGACTCAAACTTCCACAAACTGTAAGCTAAGTAAAACTTTCCTCCTTTAACTCTGGGTGTCAGGTATTTTGTCTCAAGAAAGAGAGAAAAGTAACTGAGACAGTTAGTTATAATCTTCAATTTTGGCTTATTCACTTGTATTACAGTTAAGGTGGTTGTCAATATGATTGGTTTGGAAGCTGCCCAAGGGGTTAGTAAAGCACATTTTCAAGTTTGTCATTGTTATGGTTTGTATATAGTGGGCCCCCACAAGCCTCATGTAGTCATGGAAGCAGTGGAATCTAGTGTTTGTGATTGACTGGTTGTCTAGTGCTGGGATTGGCGGTGTGAGTTCTGTACCCGCCCAGGGGTGGATCTGACATACAATGTAAGGTCGGAATGGGGCATATTTTCCCTCTTTTGCACAGTTTTCTCTTGTCACTTGCATCAGCCATGACAGACTGCCCCTCAGCCATGCCACCCTGCTTTGGAGCCAACTAAGTATGGATTGATTGAAACCCCCAAAACTGTAAGCTAAATAAATCTCTCCTTCCTTCACTTAGAGTGTCAGGTATTTTGTCTCAACAATGAGAGAAAAGCAACTAAGACAGTCATGTTGGCATGGTATGTATCTGGTCTCTTGTTCATTCCTCTCTGGCATAGTTCCCTTGCTCTGCTTCCTGGATGTCATAAAGTGAACATCTTTGCTCCGCCACACCTTTCTACACAATGTTTCTTGCTTGGACTAGCCAACCATGAACTGAACCCAATAAAACCATGAGTCAAATTAAACCTCTCCATTGAGTTATGTGCATTGTCTCAGTGACAAGAAAGCTGACTAATATAATTTTCATAATTTTAAAATGATTTTATCTTGTACGTAAATATCCCATGAAAGAGTTCGGCACATGATGTTGCAAAGCATACTGTTATCAATTGGGTTAAGGGTACTTGAAGAACAGCAGGCCCAAGAACATCATCCTACCCTTCATTCAGTTCCAAATAATTACATGTAATTTGCATGTGAAAGACGTCCTCCCTATAGTAGAAGGGAACTAACATACTTTTCATCAAGAACAGGAAGGTGAAACAGAAAAACTTTGTGCAGATTCTTGTTAAATGTTTTCTTTTAGCCTCCTACATAATTTAGTTATCCTCTCACAATTCATTACATGTGCTCAGTGATAATTATCCTTTGGTCTTCTTTTGCCTGTGACAAGATCCTCATGTCACATAAAACTTATGTTAAATAAATTTGTATGCTTTTTTTTTTCCCTGTTGATCTGTTTTATGTTCATTTAATTCTCAGGACCTGCTGAAAACACCAAGAGTGCAGAGGTGAAGTTCTCTATACCTTAAACAACCACTTCATCTTAATAGCTTTTGAACTTTATAAACATAGAATTATGCGCTATGCATTGAGATGTGACATGCCTTGTTTCTTCAAAATTATTTTACATGCAGCTATAAATCTCTCATTTTCACTGCTGCATGTGGGTACTTTGTATGAATGCAACAGGTTATCCCCAAATTGTTTATCCCCAAATATATTATGAGATTATACTGACTGGATCATAGAATCTGTGTACCTTTAATTTTACTAGAGAATGTTTCCCCTATCTCAAGAACTTTTACCAGTTTACATTTCTACCGGCAATGTTCAAGGATCCTGTTTGCTTGACATCTTCCACCAACATGTTGTCAGTTCTCCAAATTTTTCAGTCCACTAAGTATGAAACAGTGTGTCATTCTGCTTTTAGTTGCATATTTCTATTCACTAATAAGATTGACAAACTTTTTAAATGTTTACTGCATATTTGGACTTCATTTTCTTAGACCTGCTCAAGTGTTTTGCTAATATTTCCACTGCGCTACTTGTTTTCCACATTTTAATTTGTGGGAATTTAAATATTCTAGATATTAATGACAAATACATTAGAGTATCTTCCCCAATCTAAAGTTGGTGATTTTGCTTATTTTAGGATTTTCTGTTGAAAATAAATTCTCAGTATTAATGAAGAGAAATGTTTTCTATTATGAGATTTATTTTTTGTATCTTAAGAAATCCTTTTCACATTCAAAGTCATAATATGTATGCCCATTTTATTTTAAAAGTATTTTAAGTGACCTATTTAGGTATTATAGTCCCTGGAAACTGGTTTTTGTGTATATGTAATCTTTTTAACCGTATGGATAATCCATTGTCTAGGATATCTCTTTTCAATTTACTTCTATTATTGTCATGAATTTTAACATTTCTT